>VZTO01000433.1:76084-138589 GCA_013400615.1 Syrrhaptes paradoxus | reverse complement strand
TTGGACATTGAGCCATTGACCACCACTCTCTGAGTGTGGCCATCTAGCCAGTGGTCCTTCCGTCAAATCCATGTCCCTCCAACTTAGAGACAAGGATGTCATGTGGGACTGTGTCAAAAGCTTTGCACAATGATGTGTAAATCGTTAAACTGTACTCTCTCCCTTCCAGGAAAAAGATAGTTAGTTATGAAATATGGTTTAAAGGTGATAACATATGGTCTATAGTTTGCTAGTAGTACGCAGATAAACAGCAACACACAGTATGTATAGAGAATCATACATATCTTGGCATTAAAGCATGTAATGTTAAGATTTGTATTTAAAAGTGGGATTATTACTAACACATAAACTTAAAGGAATGGAAACAGCATAGATGCTGAGACATATGAAAAATATATAAGGAAATACATTCATCTTATAGCCTAAACCTAAGTTTTCTTACAGCTTGTATCTAAAAGAGTAACACTGAGAATTCCAACAGAGTTTCAGAGTATCTACAGAACCCATCCAATAAGCAATATCTTATTTCAAATAAAGGGAATCATGGAACTATTGATGATCTCACCATCAAAACCAAAGTGTTCAGGCTGTTTTTATGCTCCATACAGTGCTAAAGAAAATGTTTATTCTTCTGTCCTTTGCTACAGAAGACTGTAATATTTTAGTAGCCTGCTATGGGAACAATAAATCTGTTTGTACAGACGTTTTTGTATATGGCTGAGCACTCCAACTGTAGTGATGCACAGAGGCAGCAGCTATGATAGAAGTCTAGTGGGTTAGACATTACTCAGACGTGATATGATCAAGTTTTCATGTAACAGAGCTGACTGTAACAGTATTGTTGTAATTATTTGCATCCATATGAATCCACACCAATTTTTTAAATACATAAATCTTCTAAATAAAAAGAGGAAGTACAGTCCCTCTCATATACAAGCTGATAGTCTAAGACCCGATTAGCAAAGACCTTCCTATTTTCTTAACCTTGAAGAAGCTGACAGGATAACCAAATAACTTCTGGGTTTTTTTACTAACTGCACTCAGAGGCCATACCAGTGGATTCAGGTATGGTAATACAAGTTTTGAAGCCATTTCTTTCAAGAGAAAGTATGGAAGTTGAGGTACCTTGGCAGTATGTTCTATTACATGCCAGGATAACTAGTAACCAGCACAACAAAGACAGGACAGTTATGCAAACATACAAAATCTCAATGAGATGACAAATAATCTGCTAATTACATCTTGCCAGAATAAACAAATTTAAAAGCTTTCCACTGTTATATACACCAACATCAGAACAGAACTGAAATAGAGCACTGAAGGGTCTTCATGTGGTTTAAAATAACAAAAGGGCCTGTATGAATGGAACTGGAACACTAAGCCTGTGTTGCAAACATTGCTAAAAAAATTATACAGTTGCCTCTGTTCTGCTGGTAGCACTTCAGACAGTCCAGCTACTGACCTTAACAGTCCAGCTTTTGGACTGTTTATATTATCTAACAAAACAGCCCTAAATTTAGAAGTCAAAAGTCTGTCATCACCACTACAAATTAATTTACATCTCAATTCATTTTCAAGCCTTTACTGCCAAAACTTTAAAGTACACTTTTAAAGGCAAAAAGCTAATTTTAGTGTTGGAATTAAATGTCCATGGAGAATATAAACTCGTATTTTCTGAAGAGTTCAAAGTAGGAAGAAGAGTCCAGTTGAATGAACTAAGCATAGAGAATGGAAATAAAGCTCCTTGATTCCAAACACCCACTGATCCTTCTCACAAATTATTTATTATGGTTCAGGTTAATGTAGTTTTCAAATCTGTAGAATTAAACTATTTCTTTGAGGTGGTGGAATTTCTTGGGAGTGGTGGAATTAAACATCGTCAACCTTCCTATGCATGAAACTGAAAGATGAAAAATTGCCACCTTATGCTGGAATCAGCCCAAGGACTGAGTGGGATGTTGCTTATATGTTTTTTTCTGTGAAAAGATAAACAATGAAAGACAAACAAAAATGAGATATATACACAGTCTTCATAGTAGTTTAACTGTTAGACTGTTCAGGCTGGATAGGAACTGAGCACCTTAATCTGCAGTGACTTACTCCACGTGAAATAATTTAATAGCTTAAATTTCCTATTTATCAAGTTATTTATTTCTAGGATCTTATGTCTAGGACCTTTCTCTTTCTCTTCATGGCATATTTTCCTCAAAACTTTGGATTTATGGCACTGTTATTTTCTAAATCGTATGTAAAACAGGAAAACTTTATTGGATTTAAGAAGTCCCAATAAGGCCAATGGGAAAAAAGTTTACTCTCAACACAACCATCAATTTCTGAAACAAACAGAAGCATCAATAGCTTTCTTCACCTAATCACTGCTGTCAGATTGATTTTTCAGAAGGCAGACTACTATGCGTGTTTGAGTACCATGACCTTTCAGATTTTATCAAAAATATTCTTCATGTAAATTGATCCATCTTATACCACCGGAGCCTGGGCAGCAGAACTGCTGAAAACGTTCACTTCTACTTAGTCAGCTGGAAATATAACTTCTTATGAAAAAGCAGCTTCTTCAGTCATGGTATGTGGGTTTTGTATGTCACGTGATGAGATGTAAATGTCTAAGAATTCAGAACTGCAGATACCTATACACCTAGTAATCATAAATCAAATAAAGTGTGAATGTAGAGTAACCGATTTAAACTTAATCAGTTCTAGGCCATTACAGACTTGGTAAAAGGTATTTCCACTCAGCTTTACAGGAGCCCACTACAGTCATTTCCGTTTGAAGGTCAGCAGTCACCGGTGTTGACCTTCAGGAGGACATAAACGTTAACTGATGAGTTTATCAGAACAACTAACAGTCACAAAAGAATACTAAAACCCAGACCATATTTAGTCAATTTGAAGACAAAAAGAACTTAATATTTTGGTGAATTAGACGAGATTGGGTTAGACCTCTCCCTGTCCTACTGCTTTATAGCCTTTCAGCCATGCTCTCGTGCTGATACAGTCACTTGCTACTAAGTGAGAAACATCAGGGCTCTAAGGGCATCCTGTCCTTCCTGAGATTTGGCTGATTGGGCTCAGGGCCAGTTTAGAGATAGTGAAGCTAAGGGCATGTCGCTGCTCCCCTTTTGGATAGGACCTTAAGTAAAGCTCTTCTAGAAATTTCTGCTGGCAACCAAAAGCAAGGGCTGCTCCTCCTTGCCTTGGTAGCCTTTATGCTGAGGCCCACCCATGAGCCTTGCCAGAGCTCCAGCCTCAGCTGCATCAGAATCACTATGGACTTGCCTGATGATCTGGACTTTCATCTGACCCTGTGTGCAACCACCAAACCTGCTCTGCTTTGCTTTCTCAAGTGCTGTGCAACTGGGTAAGGCTGCCTCTGCCTCTCCTGGCCTTGGTCCTGTGCTCAGGCCTTGGCTCCCCTTCCCTCAGGGAACGGGCACACCTCTGACATGGTGGGGCAGAGGTCAACACGCTGATTGCAACACTGGCACCATAACTACAGCGGTACCATGTAAAAGGAATTCTGGGTTCCAAATACTTATAGCCACAACACATCTATACAAAGTTGGGAAAAAAAGCATTCTCCACAGACTAAACGCCTCCTGAGTTACAAAGACTTCTTGCAAACACTACAATGACAGAAAATACATTCTAGACAGCTTTCAGAAAGGTTTCTACAACCTTGCTCAGGCAGGGTTACAATAGTGTTTTAAATAGATTACACTATTCAGTACTAAGGAAAAGAAATCTCATTCCAATGTGTTCGCCACTCATTTGTATTACACATTTGGTAATAAGAAAATAAATCTCCTTAGTAAGATGCATGTCTTGAAGTAAGTAACCAAACAATGTCAACTTTCTGAAAGAAGCTCGAAAAAAAAAAAAGATGCAAAAAGGAAAGTGAAAGAAAAATGGAATAAATTAGTGAGTGAGAAACTGTGTGTAACACAAGCTGAGAGATATACAATACAGTGATCACACCAAATATCCCAAACAGAAACGATAAACCAATACTTATTTTGCTATCTATGGGTTACTGCTAAATGACTTCTTGATTTGTATTTCTGACTGTAGACAACAGGACAAATAACAATCAAGATTATTTATTTTCCTTTGCAATTATCTTATAGGACAACACAGATTAATAATGTCATGAAATTGTTTTTTTAATATATCCACTTTTCAACTATAATTAAACAGAGACTAGAAATATTAAATATTCTTAATTTATAAAAAAAACCAAACTACAGTAATTTCTTCCACCATGTTTCTGTATTAAGAAGGGCAGATATAGGGTACAACTTTGTTTTTTAAGGAATCATCATCAAATATCAAATACAATTCTGGTCGAAGCATCTTAAAAAAAAAAGAAAAAAAAAACTTTAAAAAAGGATTTTAACTTCAGATAGAAAGTAACTTTGGATATCATACATCAGCTATTATTTTTCTTCCTCACCAATTTTCTGAAACAGAGAAAGACAGAGAGGTCAATATCCGTAAATTGAGCAAAATAAAGAATACAGAAATTGATGGGGGCAGATAAGAGGTGTTCAGCTCTATAAATCAATACTTATGCTATTTGGGGACAATCTGGCTTCAACGTATACAATGACCAGCGTTGGTTTTAAGCAATCTCTTGACAAAATTACTTTATCTAATAACAAAATAAAAGCTGTTATTTCTGTTATTTCCTTGGTGCAAGACTTTTTTTTTTTTTTGTTAATGCAATTAAGCCTTGTCTGGGGGGGTTTTGTTTTTTGGTTTTTGGGGTTTTTTGTTTTGTTTTGTTTTGTTTTTCTTAAATAAGTATTCAGTGAAGAAATAGGTGCTTTGAAGAGCATAGAAATAAAAATGGTACTATAATGACTGGTCAATCCTCTGTAACTAACAGTTTAATCAAAATTATGGACTAAGTGACTCCAACACTAACTCAAATAACCAAAAAAGACAAGTGTCAGACGAAAATTAGACTGCTTCTAATTAGATTACTCTTTCCATACACTGGGATAAATAAAAATTAAGAAGTAGTAAGAAACGTTATGAGGCTTTATACAGTGACATGTCTTCTACACAAACTTTGCTAAAAAGTTTAGAAAATGGGAGGGAAGTTCAAGGAGAACTGAGCCCAGGTCTCCTCAATAAAAATAATAATCCAGGATAGCTGTCCTGAAAGCAATGAGGTGTGCATAGCATAGCAAGACAAAGCATGAGATATTCCAAGCATCTACTTGTGGCTGTTTAAAGAACTGACATTTCCAAAGTTGATAAGAAATATCACAAGACAGTGAGTATATGAGTTACACATTTTTAAGCAGGATACAACTGAAGAACAACCCCTTCATCTCTTTTTCCAAGACTGTTAAACAATGCTCTAAATCGAAAGTTGAATAGCTTCTCTTTGCTTTTTAAATTTATTTTATTTTTCTTAAAAAATAATTTGTCAATAAGTGAATTTGTAAGTTTGCTACTTCAAATAGGTCACAAGTCAGAGAAGTTAATCAGAACTTATTTAAACTATTCAGTAACTGTAAGCAGAACTTTGCCAACTGAGACAAGCTTACAGATATTCTACACAGGGCCAAAGTTTCTACCTAAATGAAAAGATTCATCACAGAAATGGCCGGATTTGACAGGCTGAATTTAAAGGAATGAAACTTGAACTGAGCACCAACACAATTTGGTGCATACATTCTCCTTTACCAGATGACGACTTAATCATGAGACAAACAGAAAAAGGGGAAATTCATGACCTTATATAAACAGCAATAATGTAAAGAACATATTTCAGGCATGAATAAAATAGTGGGGAAAAAAACCCGGAGAATTAAGGAAGATCTGAATTTTATTCTTATCACAGATTTGGGGGAATAGCCTGAAAATACATTCAAGTCTAAGAATAGGGCAGAAAAAAGTTAAATAAATTTCCAATACATACATTCTGGAGTGGAGTCTACTGCATTCATTTCATAAAGGGAATGATATAAAATATTATATCACATTATATTTTATAATTAGCTTTTTACAAAGGGGAAAAATAGAAAATATTTTAAAATCTGTCAGTCTTTTTTAAAAGATACAATAAGGCAGGCCAAGTAGGATATGAAGAACAACTTGCAGAAGTTATAAAAACTATTATTAATACTTTTTCTAACAAATCAACAGCAAGAAACCGGGTAGTCTTTGACCATTACACAATCAAAATAAAAAATGAAGGAAAAGAGAGCTACTTGAATTTCCTCTATATTCAGGTGGGAGAAACATGGAAATAAACCTGTGCTCATATTTTATATATGGGCTACATCACAAGATCTGTCTCAAATTCAACATTATCATGAAACAAACAGATAAAATAGGTAGTTAACCCTGGAACCAGATACCAGTCATTCAGACAAGAATTCAGAAGGCCCAGAAAACAGCTAGCATGATAACAATTTTCAAAATGCTTCACGAGAGGATCAAAAAAAAAGACCTAATACCTGTAACAGGAAAACTGACAGCCCTAATTACAAAGAAGATGACACATGGATGAATATGACATATGAAAGAATAATTTTTAAAAAGTATGCACAAAAACTTAGGTTTTAAAAATAAACCTATTTCAGTTTTCTGAATGGGTCAATAAATTGACTCTGCTAGGTCACAGTTCATTTGAGCATCTAACCTTTGAAATGTTACATCCAGAAAAATGAAGAAGGAAAAAGAAAACAATATTGGCTTCATAAATTTCACAAGAAAGAAAAGACAAAATAAAACTTTTTCTGAACTGTAAAAACTTTCTAATTGTTATAAATAGCTATAAATAGGATAATAATATAAATATGAATAACATAATAGCTTGTAATATTTTTCCCTGAATCATGAAGAAACAGAACCTCACGATACTTCAAGTTTAAAAACTGTGGTATGTGCACTTCCCTTTCTTGGGAATCAAGTACTTAGACATTATTTTCATGAATTTGCAGTGTTTTTTTGCTTCAGTTAATACACCAAATACTTCAATCACTTTGAAATCTTTGTCATACAGTTGCATACCAAGACAGATCACAGTATATGTACTCTGGTAGTCTGTTTGAAATGGTTGTTTAATCAACAGCGAAAGGAATAATAAATTGATAATAAATCTTGATAATAAATCTGGAGGTGAGTACAAGTGCATTACAACATGTTCCTTAGAGATATACAGAAATTGAGAACTTTTGTTTTGGAATTTTTGTTAATTTGGTTTTTCTAGATGTTAGAAAAGGAATGACTGAACTTTAATTTCCTATTCAACCAAAAAAAATAAATTCAGGTAGCAGTAATTCAGTCTCACAGCTCCTACCAGTATTTTTTAGTTAAATTTAGGAAGTATGTAATTCACATTGTAACTATTCCCATATAAAAATTTTGTAACCATGAAAGTTAAGGTTTACACAATTATACTGTGAAATTACAGACTTTACAACTACAGCAGCATAACTAGTTTCTGCCATATAAGAAAACCATCATCAATTATCTAATTTTGTAATTAGCAGGAAGAAACATCTCTTTCACATCTTTTGTCTAAAGAAAAGGAGAGAGTGGATATTGTCCTTCTGTTTTAAAAACATAAATAAAACTGATCTCATTGAAGTTGCAATTTAATAATTAATTTTTGCCCATGAAATATGAGGAATGCACCCACATCTGACATTGTGGCAGGATGACCCTGGCTGCATTCCAGATGCCCTCACAGCTTCTCTCTCACCCTCTCTCCTCTACAGGGTAGGGGGAGAAAATAAGATGGAAGGATTCCTGGGTTGAGATAAATTTCCCTCACAAGAAAAATAGACATGACCTGAGGAAAATTAAATTTATTGCCAACTAAAAATAGAGTAGGATGGTGAGAAACACAGATGAAATTAAAAACATCTTCCTTCCCTCTTGCTCTTCTTCCCAGGCTCAACTTCAATCCTTTACTCCTGACTCCTCTACCTCCTCCCTCTACGCACAGATGGGCAATGGTGGGTTATGGGTCAGTCCATAACAGCTTGTTTCTCCTTCCTCCTCATGCTGTTCCCCCACTCCAGCAGAGGGGTCCCTCCCATGGGATACAGTTCTCCATGAACTGCTTCAGCATGGGTCCTTCCCACAGGCCGCAGTTCTTCAAGAATTGGTCCAGAATGTGTCCTTTCTATGAGGCAAGTCTTTCAGGGACAGAATGCTCCAGTGTGGGTCTCCTATGTGCTGCAGCTCCTGCCAGGAGCCTGCTCCTGCAGCTTCCTTCAGGGCATATCCACTTACTCTGGTGTGGGGTCATCCATGGGCTGCCATATGGATGTTTGCTTCACCATGGTCCTCCATGGGTTGCAGGGGACAACCTGCTTCACCATGATCTTCTCCTTCTCTGGCCTTGGTGTCTGCAAAGCTCTTTCTCTCACATTTTTTCCTCCCTACTCCCTATCACACTCTTCTTCTGCTCAGGGTTTTTAAGGTATCTTAAATGTATTTTCACAGAGGTGTCACCAGAACCACTGATGGGCTTGGCTTTAGCCAGTGTTGGGTTCCTTCTGGAGTCAGTTGGAACCGGTTGTGTCTGGCATGGAACACCTCCTAATGTCTTCTCACAGAGGACACCCCAATAGCCCCCCTGCTACCAAAAACTTGCCATGTAGATCCAATACAGACAATTTTTTCAAATTATTTGCACAAAAAATTAGAGTTTCCTACTTCTAAAAAATCAAAATGAAAATGTTGATGACTTAAAAACCATCTTGCTAGGTAACGTTAAGCTAAAATTGTTATATCTGAAAATTGTGTTTTCCATCATTCCTTTAAAATCTATGGATTTTTTTCCTAACACTGTAACCTTGTCATATTAAAGAAGGAAATTAAACTTCAAAATATTTAGTCTTGGCATCCACAAAATCCACAGTTCAGCATTCTTTACTTAGATTTTTTACAAGTACACTAGAAAATAGATTCAATGAATCAAACATTTAATAATCAGATATTTACCATAATTAGAGATAATACAAAAGAACAGTAATTATTGCCCAAAAATAATTTTTAAGTTTGTTTCAAGGTCATATTCACAGATGAAATAGAAAATATCTTTCCATAAACAGCATGCTTTGGGTATTGATATGTACCATCAAGGAGCTTTATTCTTCATTTTATCCCTTCCTAAATGAACCAATTAAATCCATTTAATATTTATTGCCATGCTATTTGTTACACAATACAGCTATTGATTTAAATGGCATTCTCCATTCCAAGAAGTACAATCAACAAAACTGCATAGTAACAATGTCTGATCTCAATTGTTTCATCAGTTCTGCTCATCTTGTACAACAGAAATAACCTTTCAAACACTTCATATGGAAACATTTTAAACAACATACTGCCAGTTAAGAATACTATTAAGGAGTCAAATTTTGTGCAAAACATAATTAATATTAACTTTTGTGTTCAGAAGTTCAATCTGCATGATTTACTACCGTAAGTGGCAAGAGATTGCACAAATTCTCTATTCTGTGGAGGTATACATATTAAAGAGCAAGATAATTAAGTGTAAACATGAAATAATTTAGATAAGGAAGCACTTCTGTATTTTGGTACCATGTTTAATCTTACTAAAACTGTTATTAAAAAAAATGTGGCCATCGTTTGTTTATACCCTTTAAAAGCATGAACCAGCTATACATCAGTTAACAACACTGTATATTGTACTAAATAACCACAGTGGATCTCCCAAATCATCTCACAAATACAGGCTTTGAGAAGCTACGGTGTTAGACAACTGTGTTTTGCTTTGGAATTCATTCCACACCACATTACCCGTATCCCTTGTGTCTACTTGCTAAATAAAGCCCTAATCATTCAGATTAAGATGCACAAAGATCTTTAGACAGCTGCGGTTTCAAACCAGCATATGATTCCCTTTGCTAACCTAAACATCTAACCATCAGCCATTCTACAGAAATCATCCTTCTGTACTCTGATTCTGCATATAACATTGTTTCATTTGAACTCAGGCTACCACCCCATAAAAAAAAAGGCTCCCGAATCAGAAGTCAAAGACATTCTTTTTAGGTTATTGATGGTATCAAAGCAAATTAGACAGACAGTCTCAAAAATTAGAAAAGTTCAACAATAACATCAGAATGGCTCTACATAGTAATAGACAGGTTCGTCCCAAGACAGAAATTGAGTTAGACTGGAATCCTTGAAAAAGCCACTCTGTCTCCTTCCTTAACTCCTGTTTTCCGTTTAATGTTAGCAGCAAGGTTAAAAAATGTGCTAACTAACTCTACAAAGCACTGTCTTCTCTACGTACAGCTGGCCAGGTCTCCAATGCCATGACTGATTTGGAGATGAAGCCATTGCTACAGTAATTTTTCTTGTAAGGCTGTTTATATCTTACTAGGTTTTTGCTGCTGCGAATGGAGTTCATTGTTGCATTAAGGGTTCACCGCAGTCCTACTTTCCTCTGATACTGTTGAGCTTTTATTTTACTTATGTTGTTAATGGGTGTCTGGTGGTACCATTTGCGCTGCCTGCAGACAGAGGCCAGGAGCCCTGGCCACAGGGAGCAAGTGTGCCTGTGATAGTGCAGCAGGCCCTGGCATGGAGTCCTGGCTGGAAACGCCACTGAAGACTACAGGACTGCTCAGCCTTGGTGGTGATGCACCACAGAGCATGGTTTCCAGCCCAAAATGGAGAAATTACTCCTGAAACTGCAGATGTTCAAATGACAGCTCTGGAGGAAAAATGTTTCCATTGCAGCCATGCTCTCTCCCTCTGAGGCTGAGGCAGGCAGAGGCAATATCCTTGCCTGTAAATGGCATGCTCCAATCATGAGTTCTTTCACCAAGCTGAAGAAAGGGCCCATCAGGATCCTTATGAAATTCAACAAGGACAAAGTCCTGTACCGGGGAAGGAAGAGCCTCTTTGCAACAGCAGAGGGGTGGCGGTTTTCCCAAAGTAGCTCTTGGCTGGAGATTGGCTGGGCATCAGTCTGGTGGTGGTGGGAGATTGCTTTTGTATCACTTTTTATTTTTCTTTCTTTTTTTTTTTTTCCTTTCACTTATTAAACTGTCTTTATCTCAACCCAAGAGGTTTTTTCCCAATTTTGACCTCCCAGTTCTCTCCCCCATCCTGCTGCTGCAGAGTGAATAAGGACTGGGTGGGATCTTACCTGCCAGCTGGGGTCAACCCATCACAAACATTCTGCCCAGAGAGGTTGTGCAGTTCTGAAGGTTTTTGACACCCCACTGGACAAAGCCTTGAGCAACATGGTCTGACCTCAGAGCTGACCTTGCTTTGAGCAGGAGGTTGGACTGAAGATCTCCTGAGGTCCATTCCAGCCTGACTTGTTCTGTGATTCCATGATTTGCAGTTCTTGTGAATCAGAGACAGAAACAGCTGCAGACAAATCAGTTCCCACCCTAGTCTTGGGATGATGATTGTTACCAATCCATCAAACGACGGATTGCACAGTTTCAGCTGACACTAAAATACAATTTTTAATTTTCTCCTTTAAACAGATAATCGATAGCTTTGAAGACAGTCTTATCCTAAAATCGTCACCTATGAAAAGGCAAACACTGCAGGGACATTCACTTTTATGATAAGGAAACAGAGATGACTGAGCTCCATCTCCACCTTCTGACTTTTATCAAAGTTGTGAAGTTGTGTCAGTTAGAGGTATGATAATAACAGACAGAGCTGATACTAGCAGAGTTGATCACAGCTTTCTAATATTCTATGCAAGTAATATTTAAAAAAACAAACAAAAAAACAAACAACCCACCACAGACAAGTAACGTAAAGGTATTTTAAGTAATGTAACATGCCTTAGCAGATGAGCATCTTTCTGGACAAATCTCCATCCTCAAATTACTTGCATTACAAAGAAAAAATGAAAATGGTCATATGACACTTTATGATATGATGTGATGTATATATGATAAAATAAATACTAGTAAAGGAAAATTCAAAACAGGCATTAGTTATGCAAGATTATTTATAAAGGTAAGCAATATGTGTGAATTGCAATTTGCTGTTCCTGAGCCTTACCAAAAATCATATAATTACACTTAAAAGCAGACCTCAAGTACAGAACCTCTCTTAATCCTTCCCAAGTGAAATTACTTATTGTAACTAAACCTCAAATCTGGGCCTAGTTACTCACACTGCCGTTATTCAACAGTAAATGAACATAAATGACATTAAATTATTTGTTATTTAGGCAAATAAAAATGTAATTGTTACTCTCTGCCCAGCTTGTAACACCAAGTATGTACATTTACTGATTGGTTGGGGTATTTTTTCTTTCTTTTACACAGAGTCTCAATGAAAGTGGGAGCCTTCTGTATTACTACTAAAGTATTGGCATAGAAAACCATAAAGTAAAGGAAATATCCACAGCTAAGAGTCTCTGAATAATTTATCAATATTTTTTTTTGCAGTACAATAAGGTTTAAAAGTGAACAGAGGAATAAAGAATAAAAAATAATAAATAAGGCTCTTCTTTCAGTTCTCTTTTCCCTAGGAAGAGATTCAGTATTCAGCAAGACAGAGAACAGATTTGTCCCACAGCCTTTTTTATTTTGACCTTCATCAGGATTCTGTAGCTACCAAAGTTTACTTAATCTCCTCTGTTCCTCCCAGTCTTCACTTTTGCTCTCTAAGCTTGTCAGACTTGTCATTTGCCCCTGCTCCTTTTAAAAATGAAAAGATACTTCTTTCTGCTTCTATAGCCTACAGAAATTCAAGCTCACTCTGTTTTAATTATCCAGGTCTGAGGTGCAGAGAGGGCTGTTCTGTCTTGCACAACCCATGTTTTAGGGACATATTTTGACATTATGAAACAGTAATTCTCTTTGGGAATGCTCACCAAGTATTCAGACTGAGTAATGCACATACTTTGTTTTTAAGCCGAAGCTTACTCTGTGCATTTTGATGACCACAACTTGTTTTAGTTAGTGTTGCTTTATTTTTCATCTCCAGAAGTCCCTGAATGTCTTTTACCTGCAACTTCAATCTTCTGTTCTCTTCTTCCAAACTTTGCTTTTTTGTTTCAAGCCTCTCTCTCTTTCCCCATTCAGAGGTATTCTCAGACTGCAGTCTTTCCTGCTGGGAAGGGTTGGTGTAGGAGGAAGAACAATGGAAAGAGAGAAAAAGAAAGAGGAATAATTAAAAAACCCTTTTCTTTACAGGGTAAGGCTAATGGCCTCACCTCACAGCAAGGTGGGCATCTTAGAAATCAGTCCAAGATATAAGTTTTCCGTGGATTAAGTACTTGAATTTGAAAAGAAAAAAAAAAAAGTCAATTTTTCATTAATTGCACATCTACCAAAAAAAAAAAGTTTTACTATAGTAACTGGTAATAAAATCTTATTTATATCCCTGATATTTATAGAGTAACATTATTTAAAAAAAAAACAAAACAGGGAATTTGTTTAAAATAACATTGAGATTGATTTTGGTCTGACAGTGTCAAAGTTCACTTTTTACTTCACAGAAGATGAAAAATCAGCACATTTTTAGTTATAGTCCATTTACACTTTAGAACTATAGTGAATAATCATTAAACTGAGGAAGTTCTAAAGTATGTCTTCAGTACTAGAAACCATTCTCTTAATAACCAGAGGAATGATTTTCAAGTTTCCTACTACTCTTGTTTCTTGAGGTCACAAGGTCTTAAGGGAAATATTATCTTTTATTACAGTCAATGCTGTAACCTTAATTTGGGATAACAAAGCTTTCTGAATTCATTTATTTAATCCACATATGCGAGTAATTAAATCTGTCCACAAAAATCTATGTTACTAAGTCATATAAAATAAGTTGTGGATGCCCCATCCCTGGAGGGGTTCAAGGCCAGGCTGGATGAGGCTTTGAGCAACCTGGGCTAGTGGAGGGTGTCCCTGCCCATGGCAGGGGGGTTGGAACTAAACGGTCTTTAAGGTCCTTTCCAACCCAAACCATTCAATGAGTCTATGAATTATCTTAAAACTGATTTTGTTTGTTTGGAGACAACTAGACAGAGGTTTCGTCAAGAATGCATGGAAAGTTCCTCGGATTTCAAAAGAAAAATTAGTAAAACAAATTGATTTTTATAGCACAAAACAGGCACTAATAGATATTTATCAAAAGATGATTATTGACGAATACTATTGACAAGTTATTATTAACTGGTACTTATGAGAGGATTAAAAGGTATTCAGATAGATTTAAAACTGTGAAAAGTAAATATTTTAGTTCTTTCAACTTAGATAAAAAGGAGATAAATGCTAATAGATAAAAGTAAAATTTTAAAAACTTTAAAATTTTCAGTTCTGTGAGAACTGAAATTGATTATTTGATAAAAATAGAGAGTGACAACTGTGCAAGGCATTTCACTAAAGAAACAGTATAACTGTGCTGAAAAGGCATTAGAAAGACACAGAGAGGTGTGCTTTTTCAGATACTGGTTATTTTTATTTTAAAATCAATTTCTGGCAAAGAATGAATAGCTACTAAATATAATGTAAAAAGAATGAGATGTTACAGCATCAGAGAAACATAATTCAGACTCTGAGAATTGTAACAATGCAATTATCCAGCTAAATCAGATAGAAACGTGTGTGTTCCCAGCATATTTCAGAACAAATAAAAAAATTAGAAACTCTATGAAGTTAAGAGCCTCATTCAGATTTTCAGAGGAAAGTAGAAATGCTTTTTGAGTCTCTCTAGTAAGGACAAAAATCATATTAGATGGAAAATGCCTATTGATTGTTTACTAACAATGATAGTACTTTTACAGATATTTCTCTAGCTAGTATTTTATATATGATAACCTAGAAGATTCTTCAAAAGACTGAGTAAAGTAGGATGAAGGGAAAAAAAAAGAAAGAAGACAACATGCTTTTTTTTTCTCCAGAAGCTTCAACTTCTAATGATGACAAACAACAAAAGAAAAGCAGCAGTGCTGGTGTTTCAAACAGTTTCTGTATATAAATCAGACCCGGACTATAAGCTTCTCAATTTGACAATGAGATCCATAATGTTCAAAGGCTTACATTATTTAGCTATGGACACTTTATGAACTAAAGTTGAATTTGAATACTAAAGTATAATCCTTCAAATAAATATGAAATCAAAACCAAAAGAACTAAAGACAATAAAATAAAATATTTAATTAGCAAATTAACTAGCGACATCTCGAAATTCCGTTTCTAAGCCAATTCACGTACCACATGGCAATCACCAACAGCATGAAATTCAAGGAGAGCAAGTGCTGGATTCTCCACCTGGAAGGGGGTAATCTTGGTTATACATACACATTGGGGGATGAGAGGCTAGAGAGCAGCCCCACAGAAAGAGATGTGTGGGTCTGGGTTGATAGCAAGTTGGATATGAGTGTTGAGTGTGCACACTGTTGAGTGTGCCCTGGCAGTCCAAAGGGCCAACCATGTCCTGTGGTGCATCAAGCACAGTGTGGCTAGCTGGTTAAGGGAGGGGATTGTCCCACTCTACATCGCAGTGGTGCAGCATGCACTGTGGGCAGTTTTAGACATCTTAATATAAGAAGGACACCAAACTATTAGAGGGTGTCCAGAGGAGGAGATACTGAAAGGTCTCGAGGGCTAGACTTAGGATGAGAGGATGAGGTCACTTGGTTTGTTCAGATTGGAGAAGGCTGAGGGGTGACCTCCTTGCAGCCTACAACTTCTCTCTGGTGACCAGTGACAGGACACAAGGAAATAGCATGAAGCTGCATCAGAGGATGTTCAGATTGGACATTAGGAAAAGATTCTACACTTAGAGGGTTGTCAGTCACTGGAACAGGGTCCCCAGGATAGTGCCCATGGCACCAAGCCTCTCAGAGCTGAAGGAATGTCTGGACAATACTTTTAGTCATATGGTTTAGTTTTAGTTAGTCCTGCAAGGATAAGGGAGTTGGACTCAATGATCCTTACGGGTTTCTTCCAACTTGACATATTCTATGTTTCTATGATTCTAAATACAGAGAATGTGTACCAAGTGCTTCACTTAGTAAAGTCAGTTGTCAAAGGGCTAAAAACTGAATGGATTATGTTTAAAGGCATTTTATTCTGCCAACAAAAGACACTTCTTCAGGCTGTTCCTACTCATCATGGATTATTTGCTCCTTTTAACAAAGAGAACAACAAGAACAACAAATGATCAACTCTCCCCACACTCACCCCAACAGAATTCCTGACACTTGGGCCAGTCTTAACATCATGATACACTGCTGGAGGTTACTATTTGGAGAGAACTCTGAATAATTTCTTAAAACTTCTATCTAAGATTAGGCAAACTAAGAAGAAAGGAATATCGGCAGACTAACTGGCAACTAATTTTAATTTTTTAAACAATTATGCTATTCAGCAGTAGTTTTTACACTATGGACTTGTTCTTATATGAACAAGTGGTTTCCATCTGGGTAAAATACAACAGTGAGAGGCCTATGTATTTTATATTCATGTTACCTCACAGTGTTTAGAGTTTATTTACCAAGCAAAATTCCTTAGAATGTGACAAACAGCTGTACTGACATTAAACAGAGAATCATGGAAGGATAATTTTGTACCCTTGTTTATGGGTTTGGGTTTTTGTT
Source organism: Syrrhaptes paradoxus (assembly GCA_013400615.1). Lineage (NCBI taxonomy): Eukaryota > Metazoa > Chordata > Aves > Pterocliformes > Pteroclidae > Syrrhaptes > Syrrhaptes paradoxus. Next base: position 121,989 of record VZTO01000433.1, on the reverse strand, counting down.
GGCATGGTCAACCCACTGGTGAGAGAGTACAAAATGTTAACTCCAATGCACAAGACAATGTTAGATGCTCACATCTTCCTAATGAGGTCTTTAGACTCTGTCCACTGAATTTCTGTACAATGGGTAATGAAGTGATCACATACCTCTACTTAGCACCAAGTATATTTTCTTTTTTTTTTCCCCCTCAAATTATGCAGATTGATAGTTCTTCAAATACCATCTACTGGACTACAATCAGAAAAAAAAACCACTTTTTTTTCAAAAAAAATATGCAGGCATAATGTCTTACAAGTACCCATGAAAATCTGGAAGACAAGAAAGCTCTATGTTCTTGCAAAACATCTGCCAAAAGACATGACTCAAATTTTAATCCTTAAAGTTCACCTTTTTACAGTGATGATGCTAATCAATACCAATTCATTTCTGGCAGGCTTCAAGTAGAGAGAAACCACAAAGACATCCAAGGTTGAATTTCAGTCAGGCAATTAAGCACAAGATGACTACCAAACCAGGATCTGACATCAAAGATAAATTTACTTATTTCGGTGTCTGTAAAATTTCAATTAATTATGCTCAAGATGTCTACAAGCTCCAATATTGACCAATTTAAATATTTAATACACTATATACATAAAGAACTCCATAATAAAGTCAGAAAAAAATACTAACTTGTATAAAATCATGAATAGGCAATTTTAGTATTATTTTATTATAAATAGTTGTCCAACAAAGTAGCAGAACTCATATTTTCTGAAATACTAATTTTCAGAGTGTAAGTAACCAGGTTTGGTCTGTTGTTCATTAGAGTTTTCCCAGACAAAACCTTGCACTTTTTCCAAATAACACTTTTCATATAATGCTATCATAGGAAGTATATGTTCTCTTTTTCCTCTTTGGTAAAGAACGTGCAAAAAAAAAAGTGAGGTGCCAGATCTCAACTTTCAGATTTTAAGTCAGAACACCAACTTCAGAAAGTTGTCATATGTAATTTTGTCACTCCCAGCTAAAAAGATTGACCTTCTCTTGGTTAGACAGAATTTGTCTCCCACACCTGTGCAGTTCATTCTCAACACCACCCTCACCCCAAAACCCGTCAGGGCCCTTCTCGCTCCAGGAGTTCAGTTGGCAGCACTCAAGGCCAGCGAGGTGATGTGAGCTCTTGCAAAGAGCTGGAAGAAGACTCAGCAGAAGTAAGTATCTCTTTGCCTCAGGGCTGCTTTTAACCTGAATATTCCAGACCCCATCCTTGACTGAGCTATGTTGCAATACATATTAAAACAGACAGGAGAGGTTCATATGGATGTAATACAGATTGCAGAAAACAGCTTTGACATCCCTATGCTTTTTCGAGGAACACAGGTGTTCCTGAACTGACTAGTCTCATCTTTTGATATGAACTTTTCAACATATTTTATCTTGAATAAAATAAAATTTACTATGTCTGAAATTACATATTTGAATTCATTTAGTGGAAAAGTGAAATATTGCTATTAAAAAGGTTATGGAAAATCCACAAATCCATAAAAATACATAAGAAAGAAAGTTGGTTAAGGACACAATTTTTTAAAAAGTGAGTTAGAAATTACAATGTTATATCTTCTTGCTGTTCACCCCGCCTTAAAGATGAAATACAGATATTCATAGCAGTAGTGTCCCATTCAAGAATCACACTGTTGTTTTTACTAATTGAAAATTTTCTGACTGTTAAGAGTTGTTTTTTTGTACATAAGAGATGAAGGTACATTCATATGAAATCTATAAAACTTAAGCACTTTGGAAAGTTGTTTCGCATCATTCATGTCATTCTTTCAAAAGGAGTAGGGAGACTAAAGCAAAGCAAAACTGGAATTAATTTAGGAAGAACAAGAAAAATTAAGTATTTTTTGATCTCTTTAATACAACTTTGTGCAAAAAATCTTGAAGGGTTATTGTCTTTCAGGACACACCCAAGTCCACTCAAGCCTCTTTGAGATGTTGTAAGAAGGGTGTTTTATAACTTGGTGCTTTAGCTTATGGAAAAGATTAAATGCAATGACCAAAGGCAACGCCAGATGTTAACTCATTTTTGAGAACACATTCATCGCATTAAAACAAAGCAAAAGAAAAACAAAGAAAAAATCTTCAGATCTAGAAAGCAGATTTGGGATCTTGTTTGCTTTGCAATCAAAAAACTTCACCAACGTTATTTTCCAATTACAAGCTCCCTGCCTTTAGAGAACGTAACTTTTTCCCTTAAAAAAATGGGAAAAAAAGAGTAGATACATACGTTGATGAGCTCTGTAGATTGTTGTGTAACCATACAACTAGAGTTGCTCCGTGAGGGATCTATTTCCCCTCAACGAGCTTGAATGCAGCCCGGGGATCTTCTGATCTACTCCATGCTACACAGTTTCAAAAGGCTGAAAATCACCTCATCTATTGTGGAAGTAACTTCTGCAGACCTGCTTTCCTTTCCACTACACAGAGAAAACAAGTGTTGTGAGACCTAATACAGCAAGATGAGGAAAGCAGCTAAACTAACTTTTCTCAGTAAGGAAGTTGAGACAGATGCTATTTAAAACGCAACACAAAGCAAACATTCAAAAAGCTTTTCTGTTTTGAACCAACCTAATTAAATATTTTTGTGTATATATGCGTATATAAAATACATACATGTATACACATGTGTACACATGTAGACATGCTTCTATTTCTTTAAATTTTAAAATTTTCCTTCCACCCTTCATTACATGAAAAAACAATATATATATTTTAAGTTAATCTATTGCTGCCTTAGAGTCTACTATCTCCTTTCACTTTTCACACTAAAATATTTCACAAGAACAGTAATACTTTTTATTTTAAAATTTATTACTGAAACTTCAATAAAAATGCAAATTGATTGAATATGAGTGATCCCTGTCCCACATCTACAGTGAAAAGAATTTCAGAGGTTTGTTTCCACGTAAAATATTCATTGTCATATATGTACAAAGCATAAGTATTGTAGATGCTCTTGGGTGGAACTACAGATTGTAATTTGTAAAGGAACTGAACGCCTAAGAAAGAATTTGTAATGTGAAAAAAACTCAGAATGTTTCATTTTCCCTTCAAATGTGAATATTTTTTCTCCAGAAAATGTCTCCGCAAACTTGCACTGAATTGTACTCTTCAATAGGTAGACCAGAAAAATGGTGGAAGCATAGAGTGAGGTCAAGGTCCTGTCAGTGAAGTGGATAATTGCTAAGGTGAATGGTGGAAATGAAGTATGGTGTACTGATGTTTTGAGACTGGATAATTATGTCTTAGAGCTAACCTGCACTGTTCTATGACTATGTGAAAGACAGAGCCCTGAGAAAAACAGACACGATAAGGAACTCCAGCTGGTACAGTTCATTAGCGGGAAATTCTTAATACTCTAGTTCAGTTTAAAGCAATGTAACAGCTCGAAAAGGTTTATTCAAACAAGATTTTTCTCTTTCCTTTTAGTCAAGGGAAGATGGAGCAGGATGGAGGACAACAATTAAGCTGCCTACCCACTTTTAATAGGAGTAATGACAGCAAAAAGTGTAAAAAGAGACATAACAGTACGATTTCAGATGGAAAATGGGAAATTTTCCAGACACCACTCAGGACCGAGGAGATTAAGAAAGCAGCAATTTTTGTTTGGTTTTAGCACAAAGATTTGTTAGGTTCCTATAAAACTTGTGAAAAGGCAGGAAAGTGTACTTATTGAGTTATGATCTCCAGCTTTCCAAAGGAAACATTTAAAATAGAGATGGACAGAGCAGATGCACGATGGTGAAAAGCTGCAGTTTTGATTTGCTCTGACTGACAATGACATCAGAAACTGATATGGCTGACAATGCTATCAGAAACAAAAAATGCCAATTCAACCAGAAATTCTCTCTTCAAAAGGTTTTTCTCTTACAAAATTGGCACTTTTTAACAACAGCATTTTCTGAGAAAGATTCTCCAAACAACTTAAATAAAAGTTGTCCACACAAGATACTTCACATTACATGTAAGGCCTTTTCCACAGTAGAACTGACTAAAAACAGAAGAGTTTCATTTATTTATTTACAATCTGAACCTTACTCAACCACACTGAAACATTAACTTCCAATGCTATCTGTCTTCATACCAATAATCATGGAATGGTTTGGGTTGAAAGGGATCTTAAACATCATCTAGTTCCACCCGTCCTGCTATGGACAGGAATACTAGACCACTAGACCAGGTGGACCACTAATCTACAGACAAGCCAAATATGACCTACAGACTTGTGACCCAGAGAGGCAGGAATTCCTGTTTAAACTATTAAAAAGAAATCTCTGTCAGCCTCACTCAAATACTGGTAAAATATCCGTTTCAGTTTGCACAAGTCAAAAATCAAAATTTAAAATCAAGATGATTTTTTTGTCATTCAAATGACTGCACAGGGCTTTTTTGGGTTTTGAAACACGATGAATGGATAGACATTTTCAAGATTCTTGATAGCCTCACTATACTGTTCTTGGATGTCATTTCCACTCATCTACATTACAAAATATTCTACAAACTTAAAGCAAGGCACTTTGAGCCGAAAGTTCAAAGCCACAGGTTGATTCTGAATTAAGGATCATGCCACCCTCCTAAAAAAGAAAAATTATTGAAATAACTATAAAGTTTCATAAACAAATTAGTGAATTTTACTCTTACAGATCTTTTCTCCTCAGTTGTTTAAAAAACTCAGCACAAGAGATTTCTCTGCTTCTGAAGTAAATGTTCCTTTCCTGTAACTCAGACAGGTATAACATCTCTCAAAAAAGTCTATATCCAATGACCTTTCCAAAGCCAGAGCCAAGAAGTCAGCAGTTGTGCACTTTTATCAACCATCTTCCAAGTTATTGCCCATTGACAAGGAAGGAAAGGACATAGAATCTGCCATTTCACAATGGTAGGTTTGTTTATTTATGAGATGACAGCTTCTAAAGTAGCGAATGTGTTGCAGCTGCTAGAAGGAATGGCAAAAGTACAATTTCCTTAAATATGGCACCTAGGCAGAGTGGAACAAATGAATTAAAAAACGAGCTCTTCCTGAGGAGTCTACCATCAAGCAGAAACATCACATTTCTTCATTAAGAGTGCATTGTGAAACACGGTTACAATTCGTAACATAGTTATAATGCTGGGTCTGAGGCTCTTTTATCGATGATGTAGAACAGTATGTTAAGCATACTCTCCCAGCACAACGGGGATAAAAAAATGTCTATACTGGAAGATCAGGAAAAAATCTGAAGAAGTATCTTCAAAGAGATAGTACATGCAAGCAAAAAAGATCAGTTGGATTGCTGAATCTAATTCTCTGAAATCCCTTTTGATTTAGGTCAGAAATTCTTAGATGACAATGGTTCCATCCCACTGCATAACTGCCTTTTGGACATGTGTAAGAAGAAGACTTCCTGGAAGCAAGATGCCCATGTCCAAGTGAATGGGAAATATTTTCAAGAATCTTCATTACCTGCAGCATACCCTTTATTTTAGTTGGGGTTTTGTTTATTTTATTTTTTTATTTTATTTGTTTTGTTTTGCTTTATTTTGAGTTTTCTGCTGCTAGAAGTGTGTAAAAGCTTGGCAACAACTGCCAAAGCTCCTAGGTCCGAAAGGACTTGCCTGCTTTCAAGCCCAGCACTGCTGTGCACAGGTGTGATGTTTGCTGGCAAGCAAAACTATTACTCACCATGTGTGACACTAGGCAGTTTTGCAATGATTATTTACAGTGTCTATGACTGTTTCTGGAATTAGTTTCCTTTTTCATCTAAAATAAGTAATCAAAGACTACCAGAATCCATAGCACCTTTTCCACAGGAAAGGGAAGATGAATGTTGGCTACCTTTTTATTTGACAAGTACTTCAACATTCAATATAGGAAAAAATAAATTTACTCTGCCTTTTTTTTTATATTGTGAGCAAGTCTGCCAAGAACACAATTTAGTCCATCCAAAACTATACTGAAAGCATGATAAACGTTATTGTGCCTGACAACCTCTTGAGATGCCAAGCCCTGCAACAAATTGAACTTTTTAATGAATGTTTATATTCATAACAATGCATGTATCTGAGCACCAGCATGTATTTCTTCCTCTGGTACTACTCAAATATTTAAGTCTGCCGCAAGCTGATATCATTGCATTATGTTGACATTAAAAGAAAAGTTGCTGATTTACTGGCATTTATTTTCCTCTTCCCCATCTGCACACAGAGAAAACTTTTATGTGTATGACTAATTTACCATACGTGATTTTATGCAGGAATATAAGTTGTCCATAGAAACATAAAAACCGTAAAGGCTGAAACTTTACAACAATCAAGAATAATATATGCAGAGAGGTACAAATAAGTTCAAGAAAAGGTAAACACTGAGAGTGAGATGGGGAAAACTATCCTTGATTTCACAGATCTCTCCTTCCATGTTGATTCTGGTACTGCTTTTATCAGTTTCTTTCAAGTTCAAGTTGATACGGACTGTGTATTACATTCAGCTAAATAAGCATAAACATATTCGCTGAAAAACTCGGATCAGTGTCCATGTTAAATGATTTTTAATGCAGCTTTAACAGTCCACATTATTGTGCTTATCAGGACATTGTAGTCTTGATATTTTGCGTGTTGTTTGCTTCATTAATGCCTCAAATGTAGCATCTGCATGGATCATAACGTATTTGGTGGAGCCTGACTTAAGTTCACATGAAGAATTGTTTAACATCTGCTGTTCAGGAGAATCTACTACACATTCAAGGAAAAAAGATTTTCTGCCAATGAGTATCAGAGAGGATTATCAATAATGCCGTCCAAAATTCTACTTTCACCAATTATCTGAAAGTAATTAAAAAATTCAGAGTAACTACTTTTACCTTTTTAAATTGTTGAGACCAGTAAAGAGAATATCAGCACATCATGCACTCATTTTTACAGTGAAATTATGAAGTGTTTTTATGCTTTATCTTACTTTAAACAAAAGAGATATTTATATTTTTTCCGGTAGAAAAAAAAAGGAAGGTGACTAAACAAATACTGAAAGTTTCTTGCTATATGCTAGCCTTCTTCACTGTAATCACAAATCATAAAAAGACATGACTAGAGGAAAATCCAAACTGTCAGCATCTACCAAGTTGTACAGTACTGCTTACTTATTTCATGTTTTTGTATGAGAATAACAAGCTACTGCAAAAAATGTCTAGGAAACCAGTTGGAACTAGAAAGGACTGTTAGAATAAAGATATACAAACATGTTATAAATAAAATCTCTGATAGCAATAAGATGTCAGCACAATTCTGTCAAGTAGACATTCTTGTAGGCTTGCCAGAAAAATGTTTGAATGAATTTTTAAAAACAAATAACAATATTATTATTTTTTTCGGATACATCTTGTTCTATTTTATCTGTCTCTTCTCCCATGTAATAACTATTTTCATACATAGTTGTTTTGTCATCCTTAGAGCTCTACTATTTCAGATTCCCCCTAATTTAGTATAACATTAAATAACAAATTATGTATTCCCACTGTCCCCCAAACAAGATTTTACTGTTGATGGAGAAGAACAGTAAATGTGTCAGGCAAACTATGACCTAGCTGATAGCAATGCTGTTAGTTACTATTAGTAACTAATTCAGGGACTAGAATAAGACATGAATTATTCTAATCAGCACTGTAAGAAGAAGATGACAAACCTTACTCAAAAAATGCAGGGATTTGTCACAAGAAAATGAATGTAGGCATGCAGAAAATCACCTGAAAACAAAAGTAAACTGTGCAATGGGTAATCGTCTCTTCTTTTTTTTTTTTTTTTAAGTTTCATTTGCCATATAGAAGGTCAACACCTCTCTGTTTCCAACCAATTGCTAAGCCAACCATCCATCCTGACTTTATATTGCTTACCTGAGCCAAATGTGTAGATAAGTAAGGAACTGTAAGAAAACAGTAAATCAATAGCCCACATCATGATTGGAAGCACTCAAAGTAAGTTCAAATTGTCATCAGTCTCAAGAATGTCCTGGACTGTATCATTACAATGTTCAATCATCAGAATACTGTTCAACCTAAATTAATATAATTTTTAAAATTAATAGCACGAAAGTTGTAACAATAATGCTAATTGACAGAAAAATAAAATACTAAGTAAAATTATCTCAGTTACAGTATATTTTTCGATGTAACTGCTAATGAATCATACCAACAATACAGCAAAACTGACAGCAACAGTCAGAGCACTCTACATTTAAGTCAGGAGCTATGCAAGATCACTTATCTTACAGATGAAGATTGTTGACTTTTCAGATTAGTAGCTAAGTGGTGCTGGGAATAGGATGTTTGCTGTAATTGTGGATCTCTAAAAATAAATACATCTTAGATTACTAGAATACTAAATAGTGTGAAACCACACTAGAATTTGCAATCCTGTAGGTAAAACAATCCATACCAACACACTTAACAGAAATTTGCAAGTCTGTTTTAACAAACTTGGTCAAAGGAGGGGATTTTTCCCCTCTATTCTGTTCTTGTGAGACCCCACCTGGGGTACTGCATCCAGATCAGGGGCTCCTCAGCACAAGAAGGACATGGACCTGATGGAGCAAGTTCAGAGGAGGGCCATGAAGATGGTCAAAGGGATGGAACACCTCTTGTACAAGGACAGGCTGAGAGAGTTGGGGTTGTTCAGCCTGGAGAAGAGAAGGCTCCAGGGAGAACTTAGACCAGCCTTCCCGTACTTCAAGGGGGCTACAGGAGAGATGGGGAGGGACTCTTGATCAGGGACCATAGTGATAGGATGAGGGGTAACAGTTTTAAGCTGAAAAGGGGTAGATTTAGTTCAGATATTAGGAAGAAATTTTTTACTGTGAAGGTAGTGAGGCAGCAGAACAGGTTGCCCAGAGAAGCTGTGGATGCCCCATCCCTGGAGGGGTTCAAGGCCAGGCTGGATGAGGCTTTGAGCAACCTGGGCTAGTGGAGGGTGTCCCTGCCCATGGCAGGGGGGTTGGAACTTGATGGTCCTTAGTGTCCCTTCCAACTCAAAGCATTCTATAATTCCACAATATTAAGTTTTTGGGAAAAACAAGATTGCATCAAAGTTGCTTGATGAATACCAGGTTAGTGCACCAACATTACTTAAAGCGCAGGTAATTTGTACTACAAACAAGATTCCAAAAGTTATCATGTTCCAGTTCTGTGAACTTTCTCCTTAAACAGTCTATGCTAAAAGGAACAGATTAAATCAGTATTTAAGCTTATTTTATCTTCTGAACTGAAACTTCAACAAGTTTTAAGAAATGCAGGAGCTGAATTTGTTCAAAGAAATTTTAAAGAGTTATGTTGCTTAGACTTCAGACAAATATGGTATAGAACATTGCCTCCACACAGCTCTCCTTTCAGAGTATGAACCTGAAATATACAGATTTAGTCACTTGATCTAGATAAGCAATTATGTAAGACAATTTCCATAGGTCAATGGTCTGGTGGCAAGTGCCAGTAGGAATAGTTCTACTGTTTTCACTACAGTTCACATGACACCTCTTCCATTTTATCTGAACCATATCTTCAATAACATATTATCTTGGTGTTTTGAAGTCACAAAAGTCCCTGAACAATCTTCTGGCACAGTTTTTAATCATTTGTTACAGTTCAAATTAGGAACTGATCCAAAGTTCATTCTTATCACTAGATTTCTCATTGACCTCAGGATATCACTCATGTAGCTGCTCAGAGAAATATGCAGTACTCCACCGATGTAAACAAGGAGAGTTTTTGACTGTATCCAAACAAAACACTCATTAATTTTTCTTAAGATTGAATCCTTTGTTTGAAAGTGAATATGTAATGCTTCAGTGCAGAGGCATTTACCTCAGTGCCAGACAGTTCTCTCCATGCCTGAAGAGCATTCCTATTATTAAACAGAAAAAAAGAAAACAAGAGTAAAAAAAAAAAAAAGCGTTGGTGGTTTCAGCAGCCATAATGAAATGGTAAATCTGACTTTTTATCCCACACACATAAGCTAGGAAGCAAAATAACCCAGCCATCCTGAAAGTTGTATGAATATAACTGCATCCTACATGGCAGGCATGAAGCTGCATTAATTCTAACACTAAATGTTTAGGCACCTTCTTTATAACATAGAACATGACAAGACACTTTAAAAAAAAGAAACTTCATTTCAGTTCCTCATGTGTTTTCCCTTTAAAAGCACACAAAAAATTACTTTTTAGTAATTGTAATTTGCAATTACAGTTTGTAATTTGTAGTAAACCTGAAACTCTAGATTACTTCCCAGCAATGGATTTTACAAGCCTTCATGATCTGCATAGATTTGTGACTCAACATAAGCAGTGATTCCTAACAGTCCTGCTGAGTCCACAACAGAAACTGTTCATAACTACAATGGTGTTAGATCCTGGATAAATGAAGTACCACTTATGCATTTCTTATTAACATTATGACAAGAGCTTGCAAGTTGACAGGATTCATTTGCATGGAAAAAAAAAAAATCTGAGAGGGAGGAATTTGTTGGGGTTTTTTTCCCCAAGAAAATAAAAGTCTTTTTTAGTAGGAAGACCAAATACTTCTCATACCTAAAAAATATCATATTATTTTCAAAAACTAAGAAAGAGAATGATCTAAGTCTCTTTTTCCAATCAAACTTTCCCCAAAACCAGATTTTTATTTTTTAAGTGGCACATTGCTATCCTTATCTGGATAAGGATACAACACTTATCTCTTTGATTCAATCTCTCTAACATGTTAGGCATTAAATTCAATTTTGTACATTCTACCAGGTGTTACATTTAATTCATCAATGTCTTTATTTTAAAAAAAACAAACTGCTTATTTTACCCCAAGCTGACTTTATGTGAATGAATAACAAGTAAGAGTAGTAGCAGAAATATTGATTTAAGCAAGAAACTAAGTGAATACTAAAATATAATCCTGAAAGGCAAGTTCAGTATATTTAAAAATACTTAATAAAGCTTTTTTGGGGGCGATTTTTTTTAACTGTACAGTGCAAAAAATTAATTTGTAATACAGGACCATATGGTGAACAGACTACGCTCATAAATTATTAAGGAGTAACTTTGTCATCATTTTGGACTTCTTAGTCTAAGCTACAAAAACCCATTTTTGTTAAAAATGCAATGTTAACCTCTAGGACAAAGAGTGCTTTGTATATATAAACACCCAAACACATACACACACATATACACAAATTTGTGTGTGTGTGCATATTCCTCCCCTGTCTTAAAAACATTTCCTCACCAGGTTATGCTTCCTGCTGGTGGCAGACCAACAGGCAAAACAAACCTCCACAAATGATGCAGCTTTGGCATGGTATTCCTTTCACAGAAAATCAGGATACACCGATATGTTTCACTATGCACACATATGTTCCTCCTAAACATATTTCCTTACAGAATAAGGATGAATTTTCATCTTTCAGTTATACCAGGATGCCCTTATATTTAAAAAAATCTTGGTCTGTCTGTATTTTCATTGACAAACATGGAATGAAGACCCAGGAAATATTGGCAAGTACTACTCTATACAGTTCGAATTTCCTTTCAAAAGATAGTATGGGGAAAAAAAGTCAATGAAACAGTAGATTTTTCCAGTTCTTTCCAAATTACATTTGTAGGAAAACAGGCAATCAAATGAAACCTTGATGTTATGCACCATATACTTTATGTTGGACCAGAAAAATATTCACATTAAGTACATAATTTCTAGAGATAACACTAAAGATGAGCTGGTACCTGATTTATGAAAACAGTGGAAAGAATAGTTAAGGTTCTGCAAGAATTCTTGCTTGAGCAATACTCCAGGATTCTTTCCTTACTCTCAAACTATCCATAAGAGTTTGTAATTTAGGCAGGAAAAAGAAACGTATAAAGAAATGTATATAACGATAATTTAGGGAGGATAAATAAATGTGTATATCTAAAGTAATTATTTAAGTACTCTCATCAAACCACCAGTCAGATGCTTGGGGACATCATCATCCCATTTCACTCAGTCTGAAAAACACAGCGATCTCTCAAAAAAAAGAAGGATTGAGCTCAGGAAGGAACACTGCAAATTCTACATCTAGTCTAAAAACAGCAAGACTTTACCGCAGGAAAATTAAGTGCACTGAGTTTCCACTCTGCAAAGTCATTTGAGTTTGCAAATAATTCAGACACTGTTTTCAGAAAATTGCCTAAAGATATTTAAAAATGCAGCCTTAAGGATTCTGGTATCAAACTTTATAAAGACTCCTTCAGCTCACAGACTACTGGTTATTAGGTAGTATATAAAATCATCACAAATTTAATTTTTAGGCCATCATTTTATTCCTATGATATCTGTGCATAGTATGCAATATTTCTGGCCATCTGAGGTGAGAATTAAACAGAACAATTAACAGCTAGTATAGCCATTCAGGTTACTGGTTTGTATCTGATGATTATTATGTTTCCTGCAGGATTCAGGGGACATCCAGAGGACATTTTTGGGGGAAGGCAAAGAGTATGGGTCAGAATAGGTGGTTCTACTACAAGTATTTAAGTTTCCTGTAAGATTATTGAGTATTACTATTTCTAATTCATGTACATGCTAAAACGAACGAAAATACCAAATACATGTAACGCACCTTCACACTATAAAGTAATTTCAGAATAAAGATTTCTGGAAAAGGTGGAAATAATGCAGACTCTTTAACAAGAACTAGCTGTTAATAACTTGAGTGTCCAAAAATGCTGTTCCATTTTAAACACCATCCAAATGTCTACAGCGAGAGCAGAAGACTCGGTTTGTCCAGAAGCCTCCCTAGCCTCAGTGGAGTTTCCTCCATCTGAGAAACAACAGATGGGGTACTGTTACATTTTTCTGCAAAAAATTAATGCACTTAAATAACAATACATAGATTGCCACAAAATATAGCGTAAAACATAACTATAAACTGAGAGAACAGAAAACAATTATTCTAAAAGATGTTTAAAGATATTTCTTTGTCTCTAGTGCAAAAATCAACAGTGCTGATGACTTATCTTCAATTCTGTTCAAAAAAAAAGGAAGAATAGAAATGTCTCTGCCTAAGGCACAAAATGCTAGTTTAGCCTGTGTTTCTTTTAATCTAAGGAAACTTTTTTTCATATTGATGTTCAATAGGTTTTAATAACAATTAGTGTAATTTTTGTCTCATATCCCACAAACTGGGCTATGAATTTCCCTCATTAATTACCAACACACTACACAATGAAAAGTAAGGGCACATTCTGTGCTTGAGCTAGCAGAAAATTATTTTAAACAACACAGAAGTCACTGTCTGTAGTAGCATTTGTAAGTCTACAGTGCACACAAGTGGAATATAGCAGTATATGCATTTTTTCACTGTTTCCAGTGAAATTGTTTTGTAAATATTCCATCTTATTTCACTTTTAAACCACCAGAAAAGCATGTCCTTCAGAAATTATAAAGACGCATACAAAACATTGAGGAAGACTTGCAAAGAGTGTAAACAAGAATGTTTTATTGTGCATGTTATAAGACAAAATTAGCATTCTGAAACCTGAAATTTTAATAGCCTGGCTAACTGTAATCCTGTGATTATAAACATCAGGGCAACACACCAAGGATTTGCTCTGTTTTCCTAAGAGTATGAAGACCTAACTAATCAGACTCACATACACTTTTTGTGTCTTTCAAACTGTACAGTTATTTAATTGATCTGTAAGCTAGGCTGTATCTGACAAAATCGTATAGCTCACTTCTGCAGATGATTATGGACATTCAACTAACGACATCATTGATGTCAAGATTTTCATGTTCTCCAGAGAACTTAAAGATTTCTAGTTTTTCCTACAAGGATTATTTTAAAAACAAATATATCTTACGTCAACACCTTTTATTTATTCAATGGTTTTACAGACTTGATCTTTGCCCTTCTGTGGATTCTCACGCAAACACAACAATAACGCAAGTGTAATTTTATACTGAACACCTTTTTTAAAAATACCCAAGTGTTTTAGAGCTGTGTATATGTTATTTTCAATATGTGTGAAAACCAAGGCATAGGAAATACTAATTTACGTAGTACAATACATTTTTCCTGCCATAAACACGAAATGTAATAAAAGGACACTTCACTTCCATTCCTCCTTTCTCCCTGGGAAAATATTTGGCAGACATAAAGCCTTAATTCACTAGCTCTCTAAAGAAAGCCAAGACACAATTTTCAATAGCTAGTCAGCCAAGTAAGGTAAAATTTAAGCCCTAAACTGTGGTGAGGAGGTAATCTTTAAATAGAATAGCCAATTTGGATTTGGTTTGAAATGGTTATAATGAAAGAATACTTGAAATTAAGGAAAGGACAGAGAAAGCTGAATGAATTGGGACTTCTGAGTATCCTTAGAGAAACAGAGAAAATCGTGTGCTTGCAAATAAAGAAACAGAGTGCTGTCAAACATCAATCAAGATTTAAACAATAAACTTCTTAGTGTTCATGTTAATTTTTTATTTTACTGTTTAGTGGGACAGCAGACTTTTTTACAACAGAAACAGAAACGATCAGTTTCCACACTAAGTGCAACTTCCTGTTGCATCTGTTAAAATCATCTAATTTATGACCTTCAGCAGGACAAGTTCAATGCTAGTGTCACTCAGAGTTACACATAATGCTTGTAGTTACTACAAACATAAATTCCCCCTTTACTACTTTTTTAAGTTAACTCAATACCTTGAAAATTTATTTGCAATTTCTAAATTTCTGCAGAATGCATAATTTTTCAGAAGATTATTATCAAGATCACTGAGGCTTTTCATGTTTAGTTTGTTGAAAGGTGAGTGCATACTCGTCTTTTAACAGAAAGTAATTAGTTACTGGGAACAATAATACTCAAATCTTGGCAGCAGTGAAGCTTCTGGCATTACACAAAGTCTCTCAGTTTTACAAAAGGCTAGCAGAGCTAGCTATTGCTAAAAGTGGTTTAATTTGCTATGGTACTGTCACTTGCAAAGCAAGCATTTTTTTTTAACATTCCCTTTCAGATGACCTACCAATGGAAATAGTGGATTAATTTATGCATGATTGAAACCAAAATCTCCTAGTTAAAGACATGAAAATAATCCAGAGGTAATGATTAATCTGTTATTAATCTAAAAATTCTTTCGTCATTTAATACTGCAAGTGTGTATATGAATCAGATTCAACATTTAGCCTAGTATGTGCCTGTGCTTTCCTTTACTTCAGTTTCAAATTTTTCAATGTCATAAACCTTGAATGGTGTTCCAGCATCCAGTTCTCAACAGTAATATATAGTAGGTGACATACATGCACACATCACCAACATACAAGATTTGTTTTTTTTCAAAAAAGGGAAAAAATTTCACTTACAAAACCCCCACAAATGTAAGCAATTTCATTTAGATTAGTCAGGTTCATCAAGACCAATGTTTTCCTGTAATTTAAAAGCTAGATGCATGTCTTATAAATCTCAGAAGACAAATGGAATGCTCAAAATATCACCTGTTAGCAATTAAAGCAGTTCAGCATGTTCACAAGAAATATCAGTAACACATATATCTGTGTGTATGCATACACAAATATAAAAATTGGAATCCTATCAATCTCCAACCTCTTCTCAGCAAGTTTTTCCTTCTTGTTGTTCTGTTCCTGCTGATGTGTCACAAAAAGACTATATTTCTTAAGCAAAACAATTTACTAAATCTAGACTTCCTCTGTTGTGCAGAAGTACGAAAAGCTAAAATCCTACTTAATGAGAAAGCAGAAAATAAAGACCTAAAATCTGAAGGAACTCAAATATGACAGATAGATGTTAATTTGTTGCTGTGGATGTTCATCTATGAAGAAAATTCCATTTACATATGCACGTCTTTGTAACTAGAGCTTGGAAATTAATAGACTGCTTGCTATCTTTTCCAAAACAGGAAAAGAAAGCTAATTAATTTTCCTGGATTATTCCAAATCTGAGATGTTAAATTTATAGGAAATTTTAAATTCTGTATCTATATTTGTTATATAAGTATACACTTTGAGTTTTGTTGGATCTAAGAGGTCCTCAACCCGTTGTTCTGAAAGCTGCAATGCAAATATTTCTTAGCATTCTGCTCACAAACTTGGATTGAAATGAGCGCTTCTTTCCTAACACTATTCCTGCATAACCAGGCAATGTTCTTAAACTACACCTTTGTAGGTTTATCTCCTTTATAAAGGTACATTGCTTTCTAGCATCAGAACTCCACCAAGAGTTCCCCACTGAGAAAAACCAATCTCCTGACACATCTACCTGTTCCCCTGAGTATTGGGACAAACCTTTGATGCACTTGGAAGATGCTGTACTTCAAGATCTGCCAGCTTTGGTGAACTCCTTTGTTCACCAGGCAGAGCTGTCTCCCACGGGATCCTACCCAACAGTTCCCTGACTAAGCCAAGGTCCTGCTTTCCTTAGGTTCAGGGTCTGTACTCCACCTTTCTCTTTTCCTTCAGGACCACAAACATCACCATTTCAAAGTACCTGCAGACAAGGATGTTATCCTGCCGACCTCCGGCCCACCAGGAGTGGTGAAACACACCAAATGCACTTCGGGTTGCTGAAGGGGGAGCATTGCCGAGAGCAAGTGCTACTGTCCCGAATACAAGCTCCCAATTTATTACCAAAGATTACATAATCTCAGTTTTGTTTTTAAATTCTACTGACCTTCAGGTTTTGTCTGTTTTCCACTACATGGTGTTTTGAACTTGCTGCTTCTCACACTTGCAGTAGGGTTTTCTGCAGTGCTGCCTCACTTGTTCACAATCATTCTCTAACCTGAAGATCAGTTTATATTTTTGCTAACCACCAGTTCTTTATTCCCACATTATTCATCATCATGTCTCCAACTAATTTCCTTCATATTAGTCAACAGCAGATCCAGCTATGCATCACCACTGGTTAGCCCATTTAATATCTACAGCAAGAAATTATTCCTGAAATCCTTCAGAAATCTCTGTGATTTCAGCAGCCCTGTTGCCTTTCTAGCATCTGTGCAGTCAGTCCTCCATGAGAACCAGGGTCTACAACTCAGAGACTTGAGTTCTTTAAAGACTTATTTGCTTCCTCATCAGGTGGTCTGCAACAACTTCCCACCACAATGTCACCCTTACTGGCCACTCCTCTGGCCCCGAGCCACAAGTTCTTACACAGACTATCACCTAACCCTCAGGAGAGACCAAAAGATCCAAGCTGCTTATAGATCTGAGGGCAACTTCTATATCCTTCCATCCTCTCAGCCCCTCCTTCCCAGTCTTTCCTGAAATCCTTCACAGTACTCCAATTGCATGAAATTTGCACAGTATCTTAATTACTCTGACAATATTGTAGTTCTCTAACCACACAAGGCTCTAATTCTTCCTGCTTCTTTCCCAGGATGCATGCATTGCTGTACCAATGCTTGAGGTAGGTGTTCCTCCACCTTGCTCCTATCAGCCTGCACCCTGAGCTTTCCACCTGTGACCACCACTTCTTCACTTTATTGCAGACTGTAATCTCCCACCCCCACCATTTCAAGGCTTTCCTTACTAGGTTGACCAGCTTGTTGGATTAAGGAGGCAACACCTGGACCTCCGTGATCTCAGCCTCAGAGCTGTATGGTCATTCTCAATATGCCCCCAGCAGTATTGCTGGTGCCCATGTGGACGAGCAGCAGGGAAAGTAGTCTAGGGACTGGGCAGACCTTGGCAATCTCTGCCACAGTCTGCACCCAAGCGCACAGCAAACCACATAACCATCAAAAAGGCAAGTGGGGAACACAGGAGTTTCTGTCCCCACAGGCGGAACTCTCCTACTGCTGTCACTCATTGCTTCCTCCTGATGTTAATGTATGGTTCAGGTTAAAGATGGCTCTGACGTGTCTCCAGTCATGGCTTTCTTCTCCTACTCTGCTCACAGAACCTATTCTGCAACTGCAGAACTGCATGTGGAAAAAAAGCCATTTTCCAGTTGCTGGAGATCATATGTTTCCAGCCTTCCAACCACAGAACTCTATTTACTGATCACTATCTCTGGCTGCCCCTCTTGTGTGGTTCAGACTCTCACTTCTGGGGACCTTGTGAAGATGCTGTTAATCTGCCTTCTGCCTTCCCTGAGCTTGCCCAGCATGCTCATCTCCTCTTGCAGCTCAAAACAGGCAAGAGGCGAACAGCGTACACCTCCTGCGGGCATGGACACCTCTTTCCTCTCACCTACCCAAGGGAAGGTATCAAGCACTGCCTGCAGCCCGAGGCCTGGGGCCCTGCACCTCCTTCAGCATTTCTGAGCCAAGCTCTCCCCTGTGGCAGCAGCAGCAGCCCCAGCCAGTGCTGTGGACCATGCACGGGGGTACACCGCTACTGCTGCTGCTGATGCGTCTCACACTGCCATCAGCTTCCAGCCCCCTCCCACATGCAAACTGCTGGACAAGCCACTGCTCCTCACAGCCGCAACCTGGGACCTCCATGCCAGGCCTGGCGGACACACAGCTCTGCCCCAGTGCCACCCGAACAGGCGCTTGGCTCTCCCTAACCGGAAGTCAACTCTTATGGCCATAGCCTAGTTCTTGGGATGGATCCACCACCCCTGAGGATTCTGGCCCCCTCATTGACAGGCTGCCACCCCACCATGCCCCCTTGGTAGCCAGGGGGCAACATCCTCATGGTGGCAGAATGTCCCCATGTACCCCCTTGCACCCCATGGGCTCCTTCTGCCTGAACACAAGCCCAGCTGAACCCCAGCTATGGCTAGCTGGACATCAGGTCCACCACCCTCACTGAACACCAGGACGGGGCACTAACGTCTGCCTCCGGCGTCCAGTCCCTTCCTGTGTGACCACAGAGCCACCCGAGTGCCGCCCTCGCAGCTCCCCAGCACCGGTGCAGTCATGGCAGCACACCAGGGCTTTCTCTACACACCCGGGGAACGTCCCTTCCCCCAGGCTCTGGGGATAATCTGGGGATAAATATTTGATAAATGGTTGATATATCACTTTCATAAACTCTAGATAGGATTTTAATCTTAGTTACAATACAGGAAATCAGAGATCTCAACTTTGTTTCTTACTCCAGGTGATACTGACACGCTGCTAACATACCTGCTTCAGGCTTTCCAGTCTGGTTTGTCTCAATTCTTCATATTTCAGTTTCCAAAGAAATAATTCATTTTCTATCTTTTCCATTTCTTTTTCCAGAAACATGTTCATTCTGAAAAGATGTTTTATAAGTCAGCATTACATCTTTTTGAAGTTGACAACAAACAAATTACTTTGAATTTCCTTTTCATAGCTTGAGTTATATTTTGTTGCCTTTGTCAACCATACACCTGTTTTTTATTAAAAAACTATATAAGCATCATATAATTATTCCTAGATATTTACCAAAAATAGTAGGTATGGGGAACAAAGATATCCAGTAGTTTAAAATAAAATTTTAAATAAAATAAAATTTTGGGATAAACAGAAGAAAATTTGGAAGTGGACTTTAGTTAGTGATTCAGGTTACTTAATATATGGCAAGATAATGAAGATTCTCAGAGAAAAGTTACCATATTACTCTTATTTGGGTACAGGCAGAAGATTATTTTAAACACACGCATATGTGGGAATATTTACATTTGCAGCCAATATGGAAACCAAAGATGATCTACTTTAAATGTAAAAAAAAATGAAAAAACTATTAATTTAAATATGTATATTTCATTTTTCAAAAAATAATAACTCTTGAAAGAAAAATGCTAGAAGAATTTCAGGAAAATTGATTATTTATCTCAGAGGTACTGCACCCTCACAAAGAAAGAATGATGATTCCTTGGAGAAAGGAATCATTACTGAAAAAAATAACTTTGTTATTTACATTTACCCCTTTTCTAACCAATTAAAATATTTTTCAGTCATTCAGGCAATAATGAAAGAAACATGAAGAAGAAGAGGCACTACAGATGTTCCTGTCTTTGAGACCAATTAAAATCTCATTTCTGTCTCCACAGGAGACACTACTTGCCACGTTCCAAATATAAGAACGAAATCTCGTAATTTATATCCCACCTTCATAATTTAATTTTATATTTGTGTGATGTGTATGCATCATTTTGAAATTTTGCAACAAAACTGAATTTGGAACATAATTAAAAAGGGAAAAAGAAAGTCTTAATTACAAATAAAAGCATTCAAATTATGTTTTTAACTTTTCTATGAAATCAGAAATTTCAAATTCTGGAATATTCCATTGGCTATGAACATCAATATAGGAATAAAGCCTATAAATTCAGGATGCTGAAGAAATCTAAAATCAGAAAAACAGTAAAATCCCATAAGTATTATTACGCTGGGAGATGAACATTTTATGTAATATAAATTCAGTGAAAATGGAGGGAAGAAAGACTAGTATACCAGAAAAGAAAAAATATTGAAATAATGGAAAATAAAATTATAATACTATCAATTGAAGAAACTATTGTATACCAAAGTATTTATTTTCTATACTGAGGATAATGGAATTTGTCATCCTTTTTACTAAAGATATTATTGCCAAGTTGATTATAACTACATTCTAAGAATGTTTGGTTTAAAATTAATCTTCCACAAAAACATTGTTAACTTCAAGGAATTAAAGGAAAGGGTACTGATGAGATTTGTCTGGGACATGTCAATGTAGCATACGCCAGCCTTGCTCAGAGATCCCAAGAGTTACCACTGACTGGTCTGGCTCTGGTCCTGGAAGCAATATTAGCTATATTAATGAAGTATCTTCTTGTTCTCACTTCTTTTAAAAATTAAATTAATTCTCTTGAACCAGGGATCTTGTTTTTCTGCATAGAAATAGCACATCTTCTCTTAGTAAACACCTATGGCTCCCACAACATTGTAGTAATAAAATAAGCACCATCCCTCACAAAGCAAAGTGGAGCAAGATGACTTCTGTCCTATGTAAAGAACCTATGATATGCATTTCAACTGAATTGCTTTTTTTCTAAAGTAATGAGATATCTCAGTAGAATGATATCATGATTTCACTGGGGAACTAAAAGAATTTTTGAGGGATGCTTAATACAGTACAAAGTGAAAATTACAAATTTGGTGGCCTTCTACAATTGGTGGATAAGGGAAGAGCAACTAATGTCATCTACCTGGATTTGTGCAAAGCATTTGACACTGTCCCACATTATATTCTTGTCTCTAAATTGGAGAGACATTGATTTGTCAGAGGGACTGCTTGGTAGATAAGGAATTGGCTAGATGGTCACACTCAAAGCACTGTGGTCAATGGCTCAATGTCCAAGTGGAAACCAGTGATGAGCGGCATTCCTCAGGGGTCGGTACTGGGACTGGTATTGTTTAAAATCTCTATTGTTAACATGGACAGTGTGGTTGAGTGCACCCTCAGCAAGTCTGTGGATGACACCAAGATGTGCAGCACGGTCAACAAGCTGGAGGGAAGGGATGCCATCCAGAGGGACCTGGACAGATGGGCTTGTGCAAATCTCATGGGGTTCAACAAGGCCAAGTGGAAGGTCCAGCACGTGGGTTGGGGCAATCCCAAGCACAAATACAATCTGGGCGGAGAATGGATTGAGAGCAGCCCTGAAGAGAAGGACTTGGGGGTGCTGGTAGATGAGAAGCTGAATATGAACGGACAATGTACACTTGTGGACCAGAAAGCCAACCGTACCCTGGGCTGCACCCAAAGAAGTATAACCAGCAGGTGAAGGGAAGTGATTCTGCCCCTCTACTCTGCTCTTGTGAGACCCCACCTAGAGTACTGCATCCAACTCTGGATTCCCCCAACATAAGAAGACCATGAGCCTGTTTGAGTGAGTTCAGAGGAGAGTCATGAAAATTAATCAAAGGGCTAGAGCACCTCCCCTGTGAGGACAGGCTGAAAGAGTTGGCGTTGTTCAGTCTGGAGAAGAGAAGGCCCAGGGGAGACTTTAATGCAGCCTTCCAGTTCAAGGGGGCTACAGGAGAGATGAGGAGGCACTCTTGATTAGGGAGTGCAATTATAGGACGAGGGGTAACAGTTTTATGCTGAAAGAGGGTAGATTTACATTAGATATTAGGAAGAAATTTTTTACTGTGAAGGTGGTGAGGCACTGGAACAGGTTGCCCAGAGAAGCTGTGGATGCCCCATCCCTGGAGGGGTTCAAGGCCAGGCTGGATGAGGCTTTGGGCAACCTGGGCTAGTGGAGGGTGTCCCTGCCCATGGCAGGAGGATTGGAACTCAATGATCTGTAAGATTCCTTCCAACCAAAACAATTCTATGATTCTAATCTGAAAAGTAAAAAGAGGAATGTCCAGTACACAGTGCTTACTTAGAACATGATACTTTTATTTTGTGTTACAGTACCTCTTAAGTGAGATCTGGTCCCTCTGATGTTGCTAAATGAACCAGATGATCCTGACTACATCAAGTCTACTATTTAAATAAAGAAAACAAAGCGTAGAAGAAAGAATATAGCAGTGATCAGTGAGGCAACTTATTACTACTTAAACAAAAGATAAGGATCAAAACATTTTTAATGGCTCTTGTAACCACCTATTTTAACTTCTTATTATCTAATTAAATAACAGAATTGCACAGAATGGTTGAGGTTGGAAGGGACCTCTGGAGGTCATCAGGTCCAACCCTCTGCCCAAGCAGGGTGACCTAAAGCTGTTTGTTCAGGACCATGTCCAGACAGGTTTTGAATGTCTCCAAGGATGCAGACTCAGCAACCTCTCTGGGCAACCTGTGCCAGTGTTCAGTCACCCTCACTGAAAAAAAGTGGGTTTTGAGCCTTCTGTGTCCAGTGCCTAAGTCTACCCACACAGCCCTAAGCAATGCCTCTCCTGTGTTACCAGCTACCAGTGTAGTTGGCGTTATTTTGGTTTTAGACCAAAGAAACATTTTTAAGTTAAAAGTCAAACAAATCAAGATTTTGAAACTAGAACACATTTAGGTGAGAACACTGATCTAAAAGATGACTAAAGACAGATGTTTTAGGCAAATGATTCTTTAAAGTGCTGAACTACTCATAAGATTTTTAATTCCCCTTCATGTCAACAGGACCTCAAATGTGTATTTGATGTAAGACATGGAGCCTCGTAGAGGATTTTGGTGTGTGAATTTACATTGTAAAGCCATCCCTGAAGTTCTTTGAAAGGCTAAACATAAATTTTGAGCTCTTTGGGGTTTTTTAGAGCTCCTTTCTTTTTGTATCTTGCAAAGCCTTGATCCATGGCTTAAGGTTACATTGGCATTACTGAAGATAGCTCTAAGCAGAATGCACAGGTCTTCTCAGGGCAAAGCAGCAAAATGCTTTATGAACAGATTAGTCAGGCAGCTAGGGGCGAGTCCAAATGCCGGATCTGCATGAGCTAACTTGACTCTGGAAAGAATGAGGCCACAGTTCCGCAGTACTGCATGTAAACCAGAAAACTGCTGACAAGTACTCTGCCAAATGAGTAACACCACACTGGCTCCCAAGGTAACCTTTGGCTTTAGGGTTCAAGCTGTCTGTGATCCAAGCTTTCTTTTGATGCAGTACAGCTGTGTGTCCTTGGCTCAAGTCCGCTGAGAAAATTGCGAAGTTGTGAGGAAGAAGCTGTGAGAAAGTACATAAGCTAGAGTCATACAAGATAAGAAAAGTAAAAATGCAAACGGGTGAGATTGTTGAGATAGTCATTATTAGCAGTTCCAGGATCCAGGAGAAAAAATACTGACATGAACAAGTATAAAACCCTAAGAGGAAAAACTGGGAATCTGAAGATAGAGACTCAGCAAAACAAGCCCATTCCAGTAAGCGCTGCAGACAAACCCCTTCTGAGCTGGCAGACAACAGGCCGTCCAACAAAGACTCATAGGGTGTCTCAAGAGACTGGTGACTATGTTAATGCTTATCCTAGTAACATTATTTCTAGCTGTTTATTGTGTGCATTGCCAAAATTAATTGCTTCATACTTTTAAGTTGCATATATTCTGCTTACAGAACATCTTTGCACACAGGAAATGTTGTGCAAAGCGACCTACAGAGGGAGTTGTTCCCCCAGTGCCCACTGTTAGGTGGAAATCATTGCTCCGTGAGCATTTGCTGTCTGGGGCTGGCACTGCCACATGTTGTATAGCGTAGACATGCCCCAGTTCTTACCGTGTGTCAGTAAATTTATTATCATATAACACAGTCAGTATATATCTAGGGATAAAGGGCAAAATCTGTCTCTCTGAAGTACAGTTTCAAATTGGCTAGAGAGCCACATGAACAAAAAAAAAAAAGCAAAACCAGGAGGAAGAACCAGGGTTTATTAAAATTTTGTCTAAGAAGTCAGCAAAAGATAAGAGCTGAAAATTTATGTCTTTTCTAAAAGGAAAGTTTTATATAGGCATGTATGTGTACCATGATTGCTGTTGAAAAATGAAGTACCTAGGACCCTAAATATTTCAACCAGAGGAAAAAGGATATGTGAGGCATCATTCTCTTCACTCATATACAAACACTATGACAACCTGGAAAATAGGCATTCTGGGATTTTTGCTTCCACAAAAAACTAAATCCTTCTTAATGAGACAGAACATACTTCTGGTTAGCTGCTGGAATAAGATTCAAATAAAGAATTATTTTCTGTTTTCTACAGCTATCTAATTCATATAGCAGAACACAGTAAATACTAGTCAGGAATTTAAAGGATTTTTAAATTTTTTTTACTTGTACTATCCAGAGGACTGTTACAAAAAAAACTGTCAAGAAAGAAATTCTTCATCATAGCTTACCATTACAGACTCTCCGAACTGAAACTGTTGAACAGATTTGCAACAGAGGGGGAATTTTCTTCCTTTNAGTGAGGGTGACAGAGCCCTGGAACAGGCTGCCCAGAGAGGTGGTGGAGTCTCCTTCTCTGGAGACATTCAAAGCCCGCCTGGATGCGTTCCTGTGGGATCTGATCTGGGTGTTCCTGCTCCGGCAGGGGGATTGGACTAGATGATCTTTCAAGGTCCCTTCCAATCCCTAACATTCTGTGATTCTGTGATTCTGTGATTCTGTGATTTTGAAGTTACAGTCATGTAGTGCCTGAAGCCTCCTACTATATCCATCATACCTCACATACTGCGCGTTTCCTTGGAAAGCCTTTTTGGTATGATTCAATCTTGCTCAATACTGGTCACCTATACAAATCATCGAGGAATTCCTACCAACATGGAGACTTACATGCTAGCATATAGTGTGTCATCAGCATATGAATTATCTTAGGTGACTAAAATGCACATTTGCTATTTATGTGAGCTAAATCTGATATGTTACAATAAGCACACAATAAGTGTGTTATTCTCTCTCTGTTACCTGTTTTTGATATCAAAGGTTGAGATTAACAGCATTTTACAGCTGTATTAATGTACTTTTAATTCAAAAATAGCCTTAGCCATTTTGCATCTAGACTCTTGAAGGTCTGCTGGTAGACTATGTCAAAATTTGTTATGATGCACAAAACACTCCAATAAGTGAGCATAACAAGCATTAGACACCACTGCATTGAAACCCATTTGCTAGTAAGTATAATTTTTTAATTAACTGTACATTCTTAACAGTTCTGTATGGAGCACTTCTCATTTAAATGGCAGACAAACCAAGGAAAATGATAAACACACTATTGTGAAATGTTTTTAAAACATGCAAACATTGATTTTCAATACTATTAATAATTAAAAAAATCCTCATATTGAATTTTCTCTCTAAATTCTTATCAAAGTCTTGTAAATAGCAAGCAATAAAGTTTAGCAATGAGAGCATATGAGGTATAAATGCAAATATCACCATATATATTTTAGGAAGTATCTTTAAACCCTTTATTTTTAATAAAGATTTCCCTGAGTAGGATGTATTTAGTACTTACTCTCTTTCCTTCTGTAAGATTTTCTGCATCTCAGCCAAATGCAAATGAAAGATGGAAGCATGTATTAAATCATCCTCTGTTATCTCAGCTTTATTGTCCAAACTTTGTCTAGATTCCTCCAAACAGATGCTGGGAACTCCATTGGGAAGGGATTCAGGAGGCTTTGGAGTGAATTTTTTATTGTGATTGCTTTGGTCTTTGATTACCTCTACATCCTGAGAAAACTGAAAAATATGACATCCAAGAAAAAACATAAATGAAGGGAAAAGTCTAACATAACTTCTGCAGGGCCTGCTAATGGTCCTCTAGACATTTAAGTCACATAGGATTAAAAAACAAATAAGTAACATCTTGTACATTTGGACTGCACACGGAGAGAAAGTGCAGAAAAACACATTGTAGTTGGATCACTGTCATTTTGGAACATATCTCACACCTTCTGTCATGACAAGCTTCGTATCCAAAATATTTCAAATAAAGAACTAGATTCCAATTATCATTAGTTGTCTATAACTACGGTTAAGACAGAATCCTAGAACTAACAAAACCAGGAATGTTATATATGGATAAAAATAATATATTGAGAAACTCTACATTAAGAACTCCTAAATTCCAATGTAAATCATGTTGAAAGAGGTGATGGACTTACGCAAGTTTTGTATAAGGACCAAAGTTATCTGTATAATACCAATTTTGGATCCCATTCAGAACCTAAAAGCACTATAATATCTATTTGAAGGTACAAGTTTTGCATATAAAACATAAGTAATATAAACTACAATTAGAAAAAAAAATAAAAAATAAAACGTTTATTAGCAAAACTGAACATCTCTTGTAAACAGGAGTTTCCTATAGAAATGTATTTAAATTTTATAACTTTTGACGAATTATGTTTAAAAGCTAATACCATTTTAGCAGATTACCAACAGTCCTATTTCATACTACTTTGTTTGCCTGAGTTTTTAGAAGAATGTCTAAATCTACACAGAAAATACTAGAAGCTGCTCAAAAGATAAGACTATTTTCCACCCATGTATAAAGTTTCAGTTTTCAAGTAGTGCATTAATTCCTGCTAAGGAGAAAGATAAGCTGTTCATATATATTTTGTGTCATTTCCTTCCTGTGGCTGTTTTGTCTGTCAAAAAATATGAAAGACAAGCATTAGTTGGCCAAATTTATTCTCAATATTAACACAATGGGTTTTTTTTTCCAGAATTCATAACAATATAATGTAATTTATGTGCACTACAGAGTGAGTGAAAATTCTGAACATAATACATCCAGGCCTAAGATCCTGAAAATTTCATTGAACTGAAGAAAAAAATTTACTACAATGAGAAAAACTTTCCTACATCTCCAA
Source organism: Syrrhaptes paradoxus (assembly GCA_013400615.1). Lineage (NCBI taxonomy): Eukaryota > Metazoa > Chordata > Aves > Pterocliformes > Pteroclidae > Syrrhaptes > Syrrhaptes paradoxus. The sequence goes on along the minus strand of VZTO01000433.1, from coordinate 94,755 downwards.
TGACTGCTATCTGTCGGACAACACAGTTTTTACACGGTGTGGTCTGTGAAGACAGGGCAAGAGAGGTGATTCTCTCCCTCTGGTCCCGTGAGACCCCACCTGGAGCACTGCATCCAGCTCTGGAGTCTTCAGCACAGGAAGGACATGGACCTGCTGGAGATGGTCCAGAGGAGGCCACAATAATGATCAGAGGCTGGAACACCTCCCGTATGAGGACAGGCTGAGAGAGTTGGGGTGGTTCAGCCTGGAGAAGAGGCCCAGGGGAGACCTTACAGCAGCCTTCCAGTACTTCAAGGGGGCTACAGGAGAGATGGGGAGGCACTCTGCATCAGGGAGTGCAGTGACAGGACAAGGGGTAACGGGTATAAGCTGAAACAGGGTAGATTTAGATTAGATATTATGAAGAATTTTTTTTCTGTGAGGGTGGTGAGGCACTGGAACAGGTTGCCCAGAGAAGATGTGGATGCCCCCTTAATGTATCTGGTTCCTTTGTATAGAACTCGGAGTTGTATTAAACCACGTGCATACTTGATTGTTTAATTCTGTGTAACACCTCAATTGCTCTCCTTACCAAACAAAACATCTCGTGACTTTGCAGAAGAATTTCCCTCACCTCTTCCCACATTTCTAAAGTTGTGTTAAGGGAGAGTTAAACTATTTTATTTCAGAGGCTAGGAACCAACATTGCTTTTTGGAGGTAAAAAAACAAGGAGTACACAAAACATAGAGAATTCACATAATAGAGGCAATCTGTTACTTTAAAACATGAGAGAGTCAGAACAATGCTCTCAGATATTAGATATAAGAGTCAGCCTTTGTTATTTAAATTTTTGGCCATAGTTGAAGGGTATGAATGTTTTTCTGTATTTCTCTATTAGGAACTATAGATGTGTGACAAAAATAGCTTTGGATCAGGTAGTGTTTTGGTCAAGATCCTTGAAAAATCCAATTCCTAGACACATATGCATAATCTCTCACTTCTTCATGAACTAAAAAAAATTCCCCATTATTTACCTTCTTCATGTTTTCTGCCCCAGGAATCTTCTCAGCATTGTTCTGTTCTTTCACAGGTTCTCGTTCCAGAAATGTTAACTGGTTTAGGTCTTGTTTAATATGAGATATTTCTGAGCAACTGAATTCTGTTTTCCAAGCAGTTACATTCTTGAAGCTTTCCTTCTCACTTAATAAATCTTGATTTTTTTTTTTAAGCATGCTCAGTTCTTTTACAACACTGTCTAATTTGATTCTCAATTGTCTTGCTTCCTCTCGAGCTTTATTTCTTTCTGCTCTAACTTTGCTCCATTTCTCCCTCCAGTTAGCAGTACAATCTGACCACCAGCGCATGGTCTTCTCCATTTGGGCTGCTCTGGCTTTGACTTCTTCCAGTTCCCGAATTCTTACTGCTTCAAAAATTTCCCAGTCACTGCTGTAATTCATATGCATATATGGGTAATGAGATGAATATGGATAGAAACTTTGAGATGGCAGATCTGAATTACACAGAGGACTACCTGGCTGGCAACCTCCAGCTAATTTATAAGGTTGTCTTGGTTGGGTCCCAAAAACCTGTGGTTCTTCCACCAGTTTCTGAACACAGCCTACATTCATGTTTTGATTCATAAACTAATTTCACTCCTAAAAAACACAAAGAAAGACAATAATTTAGTTTCCCTCAAACAGTAGTTTATTTTACATCTACAATAATGAGATAATAATACAGTTGATGTTTAGAAATGTCCTTCATCAACAAGAAATAGCTATTAAAATATATTTTATGTAATACTTTTTGAGTGCAGCATGAACAGACATACCTACTACTGGATTTGGAATTGCTTGCAAAGGAGGTGTCATTAAATAATCATAGTGCTCTTGAAAATTTTTGAGTGTAGAGAAACCAGGAAAAAGATTTCTTCCTCCAATACAAGATTAAATGGAATCAATATATGTTTTAAATGTCTAGCAAGAAGAAAGTATTTGTCTAGAACCACAATCACAGATTCCCTTGCCTTCTCCTTTCTCAAACTGTGGAGCTTCATACTAGGCAAAACTTACCTTATAATTTGCGTACTTAAGAAAAAAATTAAAATAAAAAATACCTGAGCTTTGGATTTTCTGTGTTTCACAAGAAAAATCAAGCATTTTTTTAGGGGCTTTATTTCACTGTTTAAATTCCAGAAACTGTCCGAGAAGTATATTCTTATATTATTCGTGAAAGTGTAGCACTATCCTACTGTGCTGTATAGCCTACCTCATGATGATATGACTCTGCTAGTAAATCTTATTGCATTCCTTTTCATTATTTATCTGCTATTACTCATCCAGCCCAAAGGAAAAACAATGTCTCAGAAATTGCTTTCCCACACCCGTGATGAGAAAATGTTGGTGTGGACAGTCTGTACAGACTAGTCATGTATACCTTCTTGGTTTTCCCACTTGAGTGTCTTTAAAAAAAAATAAAATCTTGCTATACAAGTAGAAGACTAAGTTGTTAAAAGTCAAAAAAAATATTGCTCCTATATTCCAACATCCATTTTTAAAAAAGCATGTTTCTGTCACAGCAATTAGTGTTAAGACCTGTAGTTGAAATGTAGAAGGCCAATGCATTAAAAAAAATACTGAAGAGTAGATAGTTTTTCTATTATGATTCAGTTCTGTTTCGTTTCAGCTGAATAGAAGTTTTTGCAGTTTTTGGTTCCAGTTTCACAGCTGTTTTCAACTTTTCAGTGTTTTCCAGGACATTTATTTGCCATTTGCTAGAAGTTTCTGGAGAAGAGTTGTAGTCAAGTATGGATATGACAGGAAGAAGGAAAAGGACGGTCAAAGACTCCAACTCCTTTAGTTATCACTGTCCAGTGTAGCACCACCAACCCCAACAACAACACCACACAGATGTAGAACAGCTGCTGCCAAAGCTTGAACAAGATCAAATATTTTTCTTTTTGCCTAGCCTACTCATAGAAAGTTTTTTAGGGAAAAAATATAGCCCTGTTACCCCATTCTAAATAAAATACATCTCTATATATTGCTTATGATGCAGAGATGAACATGATGTAAAAAGACTTCCCCACAAAAAGAATTCATAGTGTATAGCTAAGACCTTTTTATGAATTCATTTATAAAGCCAAAATGATCCAACTAAATAAACAAAATGGGGAACAGCGTAGAAAAAAAAGACTATTTGTTATATCTTTTTTAATTGATTTATCAACTTTTAGAATACAGTATAAGCACAATAAGCTTCTTTGTTCACCATTTCTTAAAAATAAGCAGGATAGCCACTGCTGATGTAAAGCTCCGATGCACACACACTTGTTTCAACAGAGTACAACAGATGTCACCCAATAAAACATGCTTGCCCAAAATTCTGATTTCTGCACAAACTTTGAAATTAAACTTAACTCAGGTGAAAAGAGGACATTTTTTATCTGGAAAATAGTCAGAGGAGATTTCTTACTATTCAAGATTAAAGGGCAAATGCATCTTCAAGTAAGATCTTCAGCAAAGAGGATTTTTTTTAACACAATTGCATAATTTGGAAAGAAAAAAAAACACCTGTAAAACCATTCAAGGTCTGGTGGCTTTGTAGAATCATCTTATTTTCTTATCATCTTCTTATCTCTTATTTTTGTTATTAGTGTTTAAAATGTAATTCAAATAAACAGACATTTGTAGAACAGGTTGACCAAACTGATGAACATTCTTGTCAGTTTGTAGGATGAAGTCTTGGAGGGGTGGAGGTAAAGAAAAAAGCTACAACTGCACCACAGAGTAATTCTTTTGTTCAGAAGCTAGAGTAACTTAGTGAGGAAAAACTCCAAGGCCTATGAAGGCACATTGTATTTATATTGGTAAAAACTCATTTATCAATTATCTGATATCCGACCACGAATAATCTTAAACATTGATGAAGTAGATACAGTAGATTAATAACTAGAACAACAGACCTTGTTTTTTGTCTCCCTGTTGACAAAAGCAAGTCAAATAGCAAATCATCAACACATGTATAAATTTCCCCACTTGTAAAACAAGGATAATTTACTATTTGAAACAATTAATGAAAAGCACTTCCCAAAGAATGATGCATTGTTATTGCTAGGTGTGCAAATATTTTTCTTATTTTCAAGTAGAAAGACGGCACTGAAGGGTCTACACATGATTCCATAATTGTATTGGAAATACAGCTTTGAAATACTTTGGTATTTCACTAGGTAGAAACACATGCCAACTTTCTTTGGGCAGGTAGTCTGTTTTCACCCCGCTATATGTACAAATAATCAGGAGGTTTCATTGCTTGCAGACAGATTGTCTCATTCTGTCCCATGTGCACACTATGCAGGCAACCTAGAAGAAAGGCTTAAAGGATGATCCAGGCTCATCAGTCTAACTTCAGTCCCTGGGAAAGTTACGCAGCTAGTCTTCCTGGGGGTTATCCCACGACAAGTGAAGCACATGACCGGGGTAAGCCAGCATGGATTCACCAAGAGTGAATTGTGCTTGACAAACCCGCTTGCCTTCTACGACAAAGTAACCTGCTCACTTCTTGCGGGGCAAGCTGTGGACATTGTCTACTTGGATTTCTCCAGGCTTTTAATGCAGTTTACCACAGCCTCCTCCTTGAGAAATTGGTGGGTTACAGTCTAGAGAAGTGGTCTGTGCGGTGGGTGGGGAACTGGCTGACAGGCTTCACCCAGAGGGTGATGGTAAACCTGCCACAAGTGGGGACCCACAGGGATCTATACTGGGCCCAACGCTGTTCAATATCTTCACAAGTGATCTGGATGATGGGATCAGGCTACTGTGATGAATTTTGCCGACAATACCAAACTGAGTGGGGAAGGAGACATTTCGGAAGGGAAAGTCACCCTGCAGGAGGACCTGGAAAGGCTGGAAGAATGGGCTAACAAGAACCTTACGAAGTTCAACAAAGACAAGTGTAAGGTCTTGCACCTGGGAAAACATAATCCAGGAGTGCAGCCCAGGCTGGGATCTGCCTGCCTGGGGAACTGCTGTATGGAAAGGGATCTGGGGATCCCAGGTGATCCTGATGGACAACAAGCTCCCTATGAGTGAACACTGCTGCTGCGGCAAAGCAGGCCAACAGGATGCTGGGTTGCATCAGCGAGGGCATCACCAGCAGAGACAAAGAAGTCATTATCCCACTCTACTCAGCACTTGTCAGGCCACACCTGGCATACTGTGTTCAGCTTTGGTCCCCACTATACAATAAAGATGTGGACAGGCTGGAGAGGGTCCAGAGAAGGGCCACAGAGATGATCAAAGGGCTGGGAAGCCTGCCCTGAGGAAAGGCTGAGAGAACTAGATTTGTTCAGTGGTGAGAAAACAAGGTGTGGGGGAGAACTTATCACCATGCTCCCACAGATAAAGAAGATGGAGACTCCCTTTTCATAAGGAGTCGCATGGAAAAGAAAATGGCAATGGGAACAAGTAATTCCTGGTGAGATTCTGATTGGACATGAGCAGAACATTTTTCACAATGAGAACAATCAGCCAATGGAATAATCTCTCCAGGGAAATGGTGGATTCCCCAACTTTGGTCGTGGACAGGGTGCTGGGCCATCTTGTCTAGACCATGCTTTTGCCAAGAAAGGTTAGACCAGGTGATCCTTGGCGTCCCTTCCAACCTGTTATTCTATGATTCTAAATGTTATCACTGAAGCACAGAGGAAGTGATGAAGCTAAATTCTTAAAAATAAAAGAAGGAGATGTAATTATAGCCCATGATTCACTGAAGGCTTTTCAGATCTCTATTTCATTTTTTTTCTGTGCAATTTACCTTAGAAGTTTTATCACTTAGTAAAAACAGAGGTGCACAAAAGTGCAATGGTTCTTTGAAGTCTTTTAGACTTATTTCTTTTTGGTTAGCAAGGCGCAGCTGTTGCTTCTTTAATTTAAGAAATACCTTATAATTTAACATTACATTTAACACAAGAGAGAACATGAGTATATAGAATGTGGGAAGCATGATTCATGACTTATTCTGACTTTACTAATTTAATAATAACCTCAAGAAAAAAAAATAATCACACTGCTGTTTTTACTGTGTTGAATTTCCATTTCATTTTATAGTGAAACACCCACAAGTCTTTTCCATACAGCCTGGGTTTAACTGAAATCAAAGGGTATTTTCCCAATGGCATTAATGAAAGTAGGATTTTCTGCTTTGCACAAGTGCTGTACTTTCATGACCAGTGTAACCCAGCACAAATCCACCGCTGCTGAAAAGACAGCCCTTTATTTTTCACACATGTGTCTACATGTTCTTCACTAAGTAGTGAAATAATCAGATAAAAACAGATGCAGCTTTCACAGCTAGTAATTTTTCAGCGTCATCAGTGCCCTCATATTTCATTAGTGGCTGCATAAAACCTAGTGTTTCCACAAAACATGGTGTGGAAATATGAGGTGGAAAAAAACGTGGGACCATTCCTTTTGACAGCATCACAGAACTGTATCTATATAGCTAGTGGAATCACATGAGCAATATCCAGGGAGCAACAGCCAAGAGTTTGTGAAAAACAAAACAAAAGAACACAACGTATATATTTTACACAAGATTATACTTAAAACACAGTATTTTACCTTTGCGAGAATACTGTATGAAACTGGAAAAGGAAAATGTGTTTCAGTGATGACTAGAGCAGATTTGCCCTCCTATGGAGAAAAGGGCAGGAATGTCTTTTTGGTTAAAGTGAGTTTTTGCCTACAAACTTCCATTCTTGGCAGACAACTAGAATGTATCATAGTGATCCACTACGGTAACCCTAGCTGTCAGGTTAGCCAGCCTCTATGACCATGGGTTATGAAAGCAAATGAACTACACTTTAAACTGCCGTACATTTTTGTAATTATTTTGTAGAAAAATCCTAGAATGTCTAGAATTGAACATTTTAATGTAATATTTATATTTTCAGCAGAGATTTTTCACATTTTCATTTAAACAGAAATCTAATAGCTTCCTGTGAGTGTTAAAACACAAGGCTAAGAACATGAAGGATGAATATTCTTATGCAGTGAGTTTAATATTCATGTCTGAACAGAGCAACTCTGTTGCTACAGAGTTGTAGAGCGACTCTGATAAAAATGGCAATAGAATTCTATTTCAACTGTGAACTGCCTGTATCTATTTGAAAAGAAATAGACTAAAATATTAGTCTTGAAAGGAAGCAAAAATTTTAAAATAACAAAAATGTGTTGATTATTATAAAATTGTCTGAAATGGTCAGAACTTCACAGTTGCAGAGGGATGATTAGGATGGGCTTTTTTTATACTTCACATCAATCTGATCATTCATTTCCTCAAAAATACTGCAGAGATGAAATAATCAAAATTAAAAAAAGTTTAACTGAAGACTGTTGTAATACTGAACTTTTAGTCATCCCTGTAGTTACAGTGACACTTGCAAATTTTTTTCTCTTCTATGGTATATCACTGCCTCACAGAAAAGTAATTAATGGTAAAATATCCCATATCTGTCTTGGCGGCTGTGATGAGTTAAGCTTGGCTGGATGCCAGGTGCCCATCAGGCCCCTCTATTACTCCCCGCTTCAGCAGAAGAAGGGAAGAAAATAAGATTAATAACTCATGGGTTAGGATAAAAGCAGTTTAATTAAAGCAAAAGCCAAGGCCGTGCTTGGAAGCAAAGGAAAACCAAAGATTTTATTCTCTAGTTCCCACCAGCAAGCAATGTCCAGCCACTTCCCAGGAAGCAGGGCTTCAATCCCCATAGCGGTTGCTCCAGGAGACAAACGTCATACTAACGAATACCCCCCTCCTCCTCCCTTCCTTTACCTTTTATTGCTGAGCTGACATCACAGGGTACGGAACATCCCCTTGGTCAGTTGGGGTCAGCTGTCCTGGCTCATCCTGCCCCATCCCTGGGGCTCTGAGCCTACTGGGGCGGGGGGACTGGGGGTGGGGGGGAGAGGTTTGGGGTGACAGCCTTGATGCTTTGTGAGCACTGCTAAGCAGTAGCCGAAACAGTGGTGTTATGGACACCTTTCTAGCTACCAGTGCAACACACAGGCTGCTATGGGGAAATGAACTCCATCTCAGCCAGACGCATTACAGTGGCACAGTTAACAAAATTACCAGGGGAGAAAAGAATTATTATACTTCCACCAGATTAATATCTCCTTTTTTTCAGTGAGTTCAGTAGCTAGGTCAGCAACTTGAGGATAATATTTCAACATCCTTTTACTAATTTATGACATTATCTTTACTTATATGCCTCTTAATTATGAAAACCTCAAACATTTTTTTAAAGGGATCCTCTATCATACCAGGAAATGTCTGCTTCCAATTAGGCCAGTTAGCTTTCTTTTGTCTATAAATGTAATAGGACAAAATGAACATTAAAACTGCACATGTGCTTTTGGAAGCGCTACTGGAAAGACAAAACTTTCCATGATATTGCTGCAGCTGCCCCTTCAATCAACAAACCCCTACAAAGGAAAAAGCTTTGAGAAGATGAGCAGGGGTGATGGGCTCATTATGGGAAGAATATAGGGAACTTGGTTGTTTATACAAAGGGCTGCTAACTATGGAGCCATCAACTCAAGAAAATGTGTGCCTATTCCTGCTGTAAAACTGATTTTAACCAGTAAATCATTACCCTTAGGGGTTCCACCCAGGGGCTAGAGAACTGGGTGAAAAAATATTGTCAAGCAGATGACAGAAATGTATGGGGGGAAAAACCACCATGCTGGAAAGTGATTTGTGATACAACTCAATCTAAGAACATATCCATAGAACATGTCATCTAGTCAGCAAAAGCCCAAAAATTCTGAGGCAACACAGAGTCAGGTGGCTGATCATTTAGCTAGAATAAACATAGAACAAAACTCTGAGGCAGAACAAGCACCTGCTTACAAGAATGGCTTGGACACACTGGGACCTAGAATTTATTTCAACAGCTTGCAAGGAGAGGATGCCCCACAGCAAAAGCCCTGGCAAAACAAATTGTAGACTTGTGCCACTTTTGTCAATGGTACAGCATGTGTCATCAACATTTTAACAATTTCTGGGAAGCTAAACTAATTTGGGAAACTTGGCATATAGGTTATATTGATCCTTCAGAACAAACACCTGGAGGGGGTAAAGACATCCTCACAGGAGTAGAAACAGCGGTACAGGGAATGTGCACCCTGCCTAAGCTACCACTGGTCTCACAGCTGTTGCTGCTTTAAGCCAGTAGTTTGCTACTTTTCCCTTATCCGTAGAAATACAGTCTTGTAATGCATAACATTTTAAGAACAAAGTAGTACAAGCTTGGTGTGGTTCAAATGTTGTACAATTTATTTTCTACCTACTCTAGCAACCTCAAAGTAGGGACAGTAGACCAACAGAATGGAATACTAAACCAGCAGCTACACAAGAATGGATCTGCATAGTACTCCAAGTGGGGATCCTGTCTGTGGGAATTTGCAAGTTGGCTATGCAAGTGACAAACCCCCACAGGAGGTACCATGGATAAGGGATTCATACCAGTAGGTACCAAAATTCATGTTACAACAGAAGTAAAACCCCGCTGAAGTCCATAAAATGAGATTGTAGCTAAACATCCAACTCGGGGGTTATCTGGGTGACTCTCATTTTACAATGAAAAAGGAGTATGGGATGCTGTAGACGCAAAAAGGAACGAGTTAAAAATAACTGAGATGCAGATTATGTCCAAGACCCGACTGCCTCCTCTTGCAGAAAATGTGGCCTTGCTACCTCACCGTGGCAACACTGATAACTGGAACATACACCCAAAACTTGTCTCTAATAGATTCTGCCTTTTACCATTGCCCATGGAACAACTCCGGTATTGCAGTTCAGTCACAACCCACCTTTAAAACTAGTCACAGGAGGAATACAATCTGTAATACCGCAAGGACAAATATTGACAGTAGGTGATAATATTACATTCACCCTAAGATCTAAAGTTAACCCGAATTTAACTGTATGTAGTAACACTGGATGGGAAGAGGTTCATGGTTGTGACGAGTGAAATGGGTACGACAGACATGTAAGGCAACTAATCATACACCAGTGGCCCACAGTAATTACACTAACTGTACACAATGAGATAATAACACATGGCAAATTTTCATAAAGATAATAATCTCTGGGCAAGGCAATGCAAGTGGACACAATTAAAATACCATTTGTTCCTGATTGTGTATCTTAAAAAACAATACAGACAACTTCTTTAAAAAGTTAATGCAATTGCATGATGGACAAGAGCCTATGATTATGGCTCTAAAATTAATGACAATGAATGTACATTTGAACTTAACCAATGTTTACACTGTTGCATGGAATAAAACTTGTACAGATTATATATTTATTGACCATAAAGATGGTCAATCTTTATGACTGGTGGCTACAAAGCCATGGACCAATAGGACACAGCACTAGAAGAGATATCAATCAAACTCCATTGGATGAGACTGGTTATAAGAACTGAATTAATTTGATAGTGAAACCCTAGCAAACAAATCATCAGTATCAGGAGAAACTGGAGCTAAGGTAACCAGAATGACCTGGAAAAATGCTTAGAGAAAAAAGAAGTAAAAATATGATAACAATGAGCACATAGCTCGTGCTAAAGCCTGACATATGCTGGGAGTAGTGCCATGAGGTCAAAGCAAGAGCAACACATCCATAAGATGCAGCGTACAGGAAGAGATAAGGGCTGATACCACCTGCAGCCATCATTTGTTGCATCTTTGCAGAGTAACTGCCTAGAAGATTCTTCAGAATTCACTAACTCATGGAAATACTATAGACCAAACTTCCAAAGTGAAAAGCACAAAGAAATCAGCTTACCCCGAAAGTTTTGGAAGCAGATCCAACAGCAGTCGGACAACTGAGGCTTTCATGCTTGCCACTGTGATACAGGGGACACCCCCACCATGACAGAGGAGGGACAATGAGCATTCACCATCAGCTCGGTTACTGTTTTGCTCATAGATGAGTTACAAATTAGAAAGCTTGTGAGTTAGAGAGTTATTGAACTAATGAAACAATGAATGAGCAAATTCATGTGTTGGACTAGTCTGTACAAAGATGATTCAGCTAGTGTTTGATGTCTTTCTATGCTTTGGTGGGTTTTTTTTGAGATGGAGGGGTTCTAGGGGGGTTTTTTGCTTTGTTTTGGTTTCTGTTTTTTTTTTGTTTGTTTGTTTGTTTTAATGAGCTCATAAAACAAAGTATAATTTACAGGGTACGTTGTGCTGTAAATTTAAGAGATCCAAACAGACCATGACAACATATGAAGATTATCATACTTCCACAGTCTGGGTCTGATCATGGTTTCTGTTAGCAAGTTAAGAAAACTGTTATTTTAATACTGAAAATTAAAAGATGGTGATTTCAAGACTTTTCAGTGCACAGCCAACGATCATTCTGTTTATTTTTTCCACAGCTATAAAACACAACACTATGAAACCAGATGGTATATTTTTAAGTTGCTTATGTTGTTTCCAAATATTATATTCATTGCATGTGTCATAACTAAAAATGAGCCAAAAAATGTCCTGAAGAGGCAAACAATGCAAATTATTTATTTCCTGCCAGGAGTCATCTGATATTTTTTTTTCCTTTACATTTATCTGCATCCCCTCTAATATTGAAATATCAATACAAATCTAATTTATTTCCATAACTCACTTTATTTACTTCTCATGCCTGGTAACTGAAAACATTTATGTTGTGAAAACCGTAGAATATAAAGTTTTTATCCTAACTTCACAAAGAGAAATGTTTGTGGGTTTGTGGGGTTTTGTTCTGGGATTTTTGTCCAATTATGAAAACATTAAAGAGCCCAAAAGAAACAGCATTTCTCACCATATTATTTTGGAAAGTATGGTTTGGTGTCTCTTTGAGATCAAATGAAACCACAGCCACAATTCGTTAATGTCCCGACAGTTAAGACAAAAATTATGCAACCTCATCTTCCTTCTGTAACCTATTCTCAATCTGACAAGTGTAAGGGACAAAGTCAGGTTTAAATCTTAACTCCAGATTTCCTTCATTTTCCAAGTTCCTAAAGGACAGGATTCAAACTCAGATCTTTTATCCAAAAAGCCCAACCAAAAACGACAAAGATAAAACTGAGGAAAAATAAACCAAAGATATTTAGACTGTCTGAAAGGGAAATATAAAGACAGTAAAGGAGTAAAATCTTATCTATTTCCTATAGGTCATAAATAAAGAGATAGATTTGATATCAGGTTAAAAAATTCCAGAGGCAGTAAAAGCTGTAGGGTCAAATATAAGCAAGCACTTGTTAGTAGAATCTACACAAAACTGGAGTCAGATCCCAATTCTGAGTTGATCACTGCTCGATGATGGGAGGGAATAATACGATAGAGAAAGAAGGCCAAATCCAGAAACAAAGTTTGTTAACTACTCTATCATGCCAAAAAAGTTCAAAACCAGAAAGTAACTTCAAGAAAATGGTAGTTCTGTAGGAAAAATTGCATTTTACTGCTATAGGAAATGTTGTGTGACAGACAAGGTTAGAAACTCAAGAAGTGGGCCCATGGCAACATCACCAGGTTGAACAAGGCCAAGCGCAAGGACCTGCACCTGGCTCAGAGAAACTCCTGGGATCAGTACAGGCTGGGAGTGAAGGGACTGAGAGCAGCCCTGCAGAGGAGGACTTGGGGGTACTGGTGGACAGGAGCTAGCAATGTGCGCTCACAGCCCAGAAAGGCAACTGTATCCTGGGTTGTATGTAATTAATTTTCACTGTAGTGATCGCAAGGTAAACCCAGACTATCCATTTCAAAAAGGTTGTCAATTTATATTGTGTTTCAAGGAGAGTTATGTGTTTTATTGGAATTTTCTTGCTCCCATTTCAAACTGAAAAATAATACACAAACAAAAAAAAGCCACAAGGCATGCAAATTAACATTGACATATTTAAGACCATTTCAATCCACTCTTGAAAAACTTAATTTGCTAAGAATTTGATAATGTTATGGGATTAAATTTATATTGTTTCTGTAATATACATCAAGGTCTACATAATCTCATCCATTTGTCAAATGCATATATTCTAGAAAGAAATGCAGTTTTAAAATATCTTGAGAAATGAACCATGACTGCATATTAACAACATAAAATCCAGCTGGGTAACTTTCCCATATCTACTATTGCAAGTCTCTTTGCTTCCCATTTCCAGGAAACAGAAGAGTAGAAATGCTGATGTACAAAGAAAAGGTTTGTTCTTAAAATAAGTTTGCAGAAAGCAAGAGATGTTAAAACAAAAAAATCTACTTCTCACAAGCCAGATAAAACTTCAATCTGCAAACAATTTTAAATACTTAAAGTCTGGAATAATTTAGGACTTGGCTACTTTGGAATCGAGCAGTAACTAGCAAGACAGACACTGGATGTATGCAAAACCAGAAAGATTTGATTAGTTAAGTATGAGCAAAATTTTAAGAAAACTTAAATCCAAATAAGTACTACAGTATGGAACGACTCTGAAAATAAGGACTGTTACATTATATTTCCCATAACTTACTTTTTTTGAGGTTGAAGGGCAGCCAGACTGTTTGTTCAGATCTGCAAGGCAAACCCATTCATCTTTAGATATTTATCTTCCTTTCTGAGAAAATATCTATGGTGCATGTCTACTACTTATTCTCAGTGATGCACTTGGCTTTTTCTGAGATAATGATGCCACAAAATTTTCTTCTGTCCCTCTTCATCATTTTCTAAGCTCACTTAATTACAAGCAAACTAATAGCTTTATTTCCACTATGCAGCAGGCCCTGGCACAGCTATGTAGAAAGACACAGTTGTAAGGGGCAAGGAAATTAGAAGAAGAACATAGACCTGTTCTGCCAAGAGAGACTGTGAATATGCAGAGTTCTGTGTGTGAAGAAAATGGTGTACAGGATAACCAAGCACTCCCAGATACTTCCCAGGCTGAAGGTCAGTTCTAAGCACAGGTGAAAACACTCCAGAAAACGGATATCTGTAACAGCCACACTTAGTGCAGGAAACATTTAATTCTCCATAAAGTTCCCCAAAATTTTCTACTTGGACTGATGCTTTTATTGAAACTATTACCTTTACTGTGGTTCCTGGAACCACGAGGTATTCTATATTTCTCTCAGTGTATGTAGTGCTTCTGTAAAATATTGCTGAAACTTTGTATGCTGATAGGAGAATTTGACAACAGAAGTGGTCAAACAAGGATGGCTAAAACCTTTTAAAATCTAGTATTTTTTTCTTTCCACATTAAAAGAATAAAAGCACTTAAAGATTTTGCTCTTTTAATTTACAGTAAGATATTAAGGTGCCAACAATTAAAATCAGTAACTAAGGACAAGAATTCTTTCATAGCATATCTCACACTATTGCTGCAAACAGTCTTCTTAGAGGTTCTTGCTCAAAATGAAATGCTGTCATTCCCTTTCTAAAAGGATGCACCAGAAGTGAACTTGGTCCACTTCTCTGTCATCCTGTGTACTGCTTTTCCTTTTATAATTTTCTCCACATGTCCAAATAACCATTTTAAAGTAAAATCCTGTTCACTGCTTTATTTTTAAACACATGAATATATTTTACATTATATTATACAAATTACATACATACTGTGCACATACACATTCATAAAAAGACAACTTGGAAGGTAGTCACAATAAAATTCAAGACTAAACAAATTCTCCTCTTTTTTTGTCTTTTGGCTGCCATTTTTAATAAACTATAAGCAGTTTGAATACTGCCTCTTCAAGATGAGAGCCAGTATTGTACACTCAGTGTAATTTAGGTTACTGATTGATACAAGTCATTATGTAGCATTGCAATATCTTCCAAGATCTCTTACACAGACAGGCTGATATTTCCTCATGTGTCTTTGAAGTTGCATTCAAATCCCTAGGGTTATAAATGGGTAACATAAATATTTGTATATGCAGATATTGTCATTTACTACCCACGAGGCCCAAAGAAGCTTTGAAGTACTACTCTAAGCATCATTCACAGTAACTTCTTTCCCCAAGAATGTTTTGTTTGATTACAAACCTTCATAACATATCAACCATAATTTCTATACGTTTGAGTCTGTAGAACTGATACTCATTTCTCAGCCACTACGCTCGAAAAAGTAAGTTGTACAATCAGATCATGCAGGGGAGGGTGGGAACAGCTTTCCCAGATAATCTCAAAGAGAAGCCAAGGCAAGTTTAACCCAGTTGACTAGCTAGCTGTGGCTTTTGACAGACAACTGTTTGCCTGACTGGCTGCCCTTTGATGTTGCCTATCACTTTTTATTAGGGTAAGATCAATGAAGAAAAGAAGCAAAATCAACTTCCTAGATAACCAGGTTAAGCACAAACTATAAAAGTTTTAGATCTTTTCAGGGTAACAATTTACAAACAGGTTTCCAAAACCTAGTGTAGCTGACTCATCTGAGTTCTAATCTAATCTAATCTAATCTAATCTAATCTAATCTAATCTCATTGATTCCATGTGGAGATGGGTAATCTACCATGAAATACCTTCATTTTCTGAGTGATGCTCTGTTTGACTGTTCAGAAAGACAGGCTATGAATAGTAATCTAAATAATAACTTCAATTCATACCAAATTCAGTGTATATTCAAACTATTTCATTTTTATGAATTCATATCAGTTACAAGGTCTGGTCTGATAGGCATCTCCTGAATAGCAGAGAGATTTTTTTTTTAGAACAACACTAATCTGTTCTCAAACTTGAAACAGGTAATGGCTTCAGAAAAAGCCTTCACGTCAGCTAATATTAGTTCAGTATGCTGAAATGCTGTCTTTCTCAATGCTTATGGCTAAAGATGCAAATGAACACTTTGTGTGATTTACGACAACACCTAGGGATTTTGTTATTCAGACACAATAAGGTTTGCTCTTAATCAACTTGAAAAGGTTTGTTTTGGTTTTTTTCCCCCAGCAGTTGCACAGCTGAGGCAAAGAATAAGCAAATGTATGAGTCTTCCTTCTCTGTTTCCACAGAAAACAGTTTAAACACTAACTGAACATGACAAACACTTTTTTACACCACATTGAAAGGAACAGTAGTATTAAAGGTGTCATAGCCCCTTTACTGAAACATATAGGCTAAGCAGGCACCTTCCTACACTGCTCAACTCAGCTGCAACAGGACCACTTATCAGTTAACGACACAGAATCTCAAAAGACTTCCAAAAATGAGACTTGTCAGTGCCTTGTTACAGCAGATCAGCCAGTACTCACATGCACTCTCTTGCTTATGCAGACAGATGATAGCCCTTTGACACAACACAGAGGACACACCCAAGACATGCATCATCCACCAGGGTAAGATCTGCCTCGGGTATCTCATTTATAACGGGGTTTAGAATTCTTTTTAAAATTGCAAGCGTTAAAGTCAGTTGTAAGCCAAAGAAGAGATAGCTAAAAACATTGCATTCAGCTGTTCATTTCCATCCAGGATGTTTATCAGTTTAAGATATCTGAAACCTAAATATTTGCAAGAAAGCTTAGAAGTATTTATGTTTCAGATATCTGTACACTATTCAGATCAAATATCATTGCATCATGTGAGGTTCTCAATGGCTGTGTTCCTTTTCCACGTTTTACTAATATTAGCATTCTACTGTATAATATTTTACTTTTTTTTTCTAAAAGCCAAATTAATCTCACTGATCTTGTGAGAGCCTCTACAAGCTCTTATTGGGTAAAGTCAAAATTTAAGATGCTCAACTACTCCCAAATGGCACTGAGGACTTCAAAGAAGATCTCAGGGTTTTTTTCCCCACATTTTTCAGTTTGGGCTACAGATCAGGACAGCAGGGCTCCTTTCAGTTTCAAAAGGAAGTTGGAAAAGGCAACTTAAGACTTCCTTAACCATCCTGAAGAGTACTTTACTGAATAAAAATTAGGACAGACACAGTGCTAAAACCTGTCCAGCCAAACAGTAGAGATCATTTAAATGTAGAGAGAAGCTTCATTATCTAAACAGAAAGCATCACAAGTTTATTTTCTAGAGTTTATACAACATTACTAACAAATTATTGTATGTTATTAGTTGGAAAGTGACTTTAAACTGGATAGCTTCACTTTCATTTACAGATTTTTTTTTTTTTTTACTTACTAACAAAACAATGCTGAGTGCTGGGGGCTTTTTTTTGTTTTCACTATGTGAAGATGTAAAGGCATATCCCTGAAAAAGCTGTGCTTTCAATCCCTGGCTCTATTCTGAGAAATTCTTAACTTTTTTAAAATTCTTGACAATATCTTAGAATCATAAGCTTTCTGATATGAGATATTAAGAATTTTCTTCTAACAGTTGTATTCATTTATGACCTTTTTCTATTCAAAACATGACCTACTTTCAAAAGCAATTTCATAACACTAGGAGTAGAGAAAATTAATCACAGATATCTGATGCATTGTTTCAAACCAAGACACAAAACATTCCAAAGCTTATTAGAAGACAAAACAATTTTTCTTCAAAACACTACTCTAGAGTCAATGTGGAAACAAGTGATTTTCCCACCCACATAAGCAGACAAGTAAAAATGCTCATGAATATTTTGTTTTCTCTGGGTCAGAGCCTATCCCTTTGGCTTTTCAATCACTTTGATATAATTGCATCAGAATTCTGTTGTGCAGAGACACACCCAGTTTTATCAGAACACATTTAGAAGTGATTTCTTCTGTAATTCTGTATTTAAAGAATATTATTTTAAAAAGATTAATTCTTGGACATTTATATGCAACAATTCTTAATTGTCCTTAACCATAGAATTTTAACTGGAATTTTATATCTTTCAAGAGTTCAAGGACTCCTTTGTGGGATTTAATGCTGTAAGATAGCATTCTATGATGACTCCAGCTCCATTAAGTTCTTTGAGGGAAACATACTTAAGAAATTATTTTTTTTGTCACATAAGCCATAGTTCTGCAATTACTAGACTGGTCATGTAAATTAATCAACAAAGTACCATGTGTTGTATGCTACAGGTCACTTCAATGCATACAGAAGCATCTCTATTTTATCAGTGCCCATAGTAGGATAATGAGTAGTCCCACCAAATAGAAGAAATTAATTTTCTAAGTAATGGTGACTCAGCCTGACTCTTTCTGCATACTTTCTCTTGAATACTGTCCTTCAGACAGAAGGGAAGATGGCATCCTTTTGCCAACACAGATACCTACAAAAGTTAGGGAGAAACCTTCCAGTCAACTGAAAATATATTTTAAAAAAATAATCAAAACAATAAGAGCTTACATGGTACTGGTATTCTTCCAGTAATGTGACTCATATTGAATAAGAATGGATTTGGCCTAAAACCTGTCTCATTTAACCCAGTGGAAATCAGATCTAGATGACTCAAATCAGCATGAGCAAAGAATCAAGCTGTTCAGGGAGGATCATTTTCACAACAAACCAGTCAATGCAAGATTACTATATGGACCTGATGAGATACATCCGCGGGTCCTGAAGGAACTGGCAGATGAAGTTGCCAAACCACTATCCATCAAATTCGAGAAGTCGTGGCACTCTGGTGAAGTTCCCGCAGACTGGAAAAGGGGAAACATAACCCCCATTTTTAAAAAAGGAAATAACAAGACCCAGGAAACTACAGGCCGGTCAGTCTCACCTCTGTGCCTGGCAAGATCATGGAGCA
>VZTO01000433.1:28489-75196 GCA_013400615.1 Syrrhaptes paradoxus | reverse complement strand
GCTGTGGATGCCCCATCCCTGGAGGGGTTCAAGGCCAGGCTGGATGAGGCTTTGAGCAACCTGGGCTAGTGGAGGGTGTCCCTGCCCATGGCAGGGGGGTTGGAACTTGATGATCTTTAAGGTCCTTTCCAACCCAAACCATTCTGTGATTCCCTTGGAATTCTTCTTATACTTTATTCAGCTGCACTATTGTAGTGACTTCTTCATTTATTAGCAATTGATATATTGATCTGAAATCAGTATTTAAATAAAAATAATATATACTTCATTGTAAGAGTATCTTATAGGCTATAAATATAGCTAGCTGAATTAAAAATTGCATTACTAGTTTTTCCTGATAGAGTATTGCCTTAAGTGTCCATATGTACTTGCCAATCACACCTCACAGGAAAAGGGCAAAGCAAAACCTGTTTAATAAAAGTGATAATATATATGTTGCTTTATTCCGAATGCTTTATGAAAAGCAATTTAGAACATAAACTTTCATTTTTTGTGGTTTTTAAATTTTGCAGATTTGAATTGAATAATGGTTATGAATATGGAATTATTATTGTGGTAACATTTGCTAGTGTCTTCAACACACAGAAGAGTCAACTGGTAGAATATCAAATTTATATACTTTAAATGATTCCAAGATCTATCCTCTTGGTGCTGAAGCCAATGACAGTATTTGAAGTATGTTCATTACCAGCTGCTTTAGAATATTCATTCTCTAATGATTTATTTCTCAGATCTACCTGAAGTAAACATTAATACTATACATTAAAAGTGAAAGAGTGGCCTCAATTCAAAACCAGCTATATGCAAATACATAAAAATGACAGACATCTTATTTCACATTTTTCACAAAGTTTTTCATAGAATTCTCTGTGAGCTTTCATGACAGAGTGATATGACTGGTTCTGTTAATGGTAACTAATACAGTATAGGAATCCTTTTATCTTCATTATACTATGCAAACAATTCAGAAACTCAAAAAATGTAAATTTCTAACACAGGTCATCTAAAACAAAGGCTGGGCTTCTCCCATTAGTATTATTTATAGCAGAGCCTGCTTCACAAAACGGTTGTAAGGATCAGTGAGAACTAAGACAAAATGCAGCTATCAGGATAGTACTATTTGTTATACATATTTATGAAACTCATCAACATTGCTTTTGATATTTGACCCTTGGTTCTCATTGGCGATGGATCATCCCTACAGCCTCATACCACCTGGGATATTTGTCTTTCAAATGATGACAAACTAAACATCTTTGTCTCGCATCAATAAATCATAACTTCAATAAATTATATTTCATTGCTTTAGAATAATACCACACAGCTAAGAACGCACTTTTTTCTTATCCTATCATCAGGTATTTTCTGAAGGAAGTTAGGATTATAGAACTCATTAGTGGAATATGAAAATAGAAGCACTGTGAAAACACTGCTTTTTAACAAGCAATATGAACTGCTGCAAACTCATAGCAGTATTCCCATGACCTAATGTTCATTATACGATAATGATTAAACGTAACCAGAGCTTTACCAGTTTATCCTATTGCAGATGAATCGCACACAGTGACCTAAAAAAGGTGTTCAGTATTGAAACAGTATAATTCTTGAACTTTCTGCATTTATACTAATTTCTAAATCAAAAATAAGAAATGATGATTCAATAAACTGCCACTTTCAAAATTTGAGAACTTATCTGGTAATGATAAGTAAGGAACGCACTATACCTGAAAAATAAACTATGTTTAATGGGGTGTTAGAATTAATACTACCTGTTTACAGATAAAATGACAGAAGAGAAAAATCTAGTTAGACCTAACTTAGCCAAATGCTCCAAATAGAGTCTTCTGATTTTCATACTTTTGCTGGGTATTTGAGATTGTTTTCTTTCTTACCATCAGCATGATAGTAATCCATACTTTGTCCCTGAAAAGTAAGATAAAAGTTAAACGGTAAACCCACAAGCTTAAGACTCCTTACCCTCTGGGTTTGCTGGGCTCCTCTTGCTTCTCAGTGTTAGACACATGTGTAAACAACAGAATTTCCTGCATCCTTTTCTCATCTGCACAGTACTGGGACTTGGCCAACGGGATTATTTACAGCATTAAGGCCACTCCACAGTAACTTGAAAAATATTCTCATTGGTCAGGCTTTATCAAAACTAAAACCACATTTTTCTTTTAAGTACAAGTTATTTATCCAAAATAAAACTTTTTGCCATGTTGTTCTTCCTAAGTATTGCTTTATTCAGTTTTTATTTCTCCTTCCCTTTCTAAACTGGACTGTGATCCCAGTCCCACAAATATTATGTATAAGGTTAAATTAATTTTTCTAATCACAGTAGTTAAGCTCAGGTACTAGTCTTTTCCAGGTTTGGTGGATTATTATGCCACTACTTGCTCTTAGTATATGTCCCGAGTTTTAAATACCCTATAATTAGACTGGTTTTTCCCTCTGCCTGACTGTCTATCATCTAGCTAATGCATATATTTTCATAATTGACTCAGTAATTAGCCAGAGACTGTCGGACATTGTTATGAAAAATTGTAGTATTTTAGATTCAGAGATATGAAAAGAACATGGTGAGGAAAGGTAAAAAAAATATATGGACTTTGAAAAGCTCATTTCTGAAAAAATGAAATACTTTTTTGGTAACATTTAGAGTTACAGTATTTTTCACCCAAAGGGTGGTGGCACACTGGAACAGGTTGCCCAGGGAGGTCGTGGATGCCCCATCCCTGGAGGGGTTCAAGGCCAGGCTGGATGTGGCTCTGAGCAGCCTGGGCTAGTGGCTGGTGGCCCTGCATATGGTGGGGGGGTTGGAACTAGATGATCACTATGGTCCTTTGCAACCCAGGCCATTCTATGATTCTATGACTCTGTGAAAATGGAAGGTAAGAAATAGAGAATATAAGCTAAAATATTTTTGTAAC
Source organism: Syrrhaptes paradoxus (assembly GCA_013400615.1). Lineage (NCBI taxonomy): Eukaryota > Metazoa > Chordata > Aves > Pterocliformes > Pteroclidae > Syrrhaptes > Syrrhaptes paradoxus. The sequence continues at coordinate 72,266 of VZTO01000433.1, read as the reverse complement.
TGACACATGACAAAGTGTGACACCACTGTCCCATGACTGATATCTGTCACAGGACACCTAAATGGAAGGTCCTAGAGGCATAAAACTGATACAGTCAGACACAGCTGAAATAATTTGCCATAGTCTTGAAAAGCAAAGTATTCCTGATTAAAAAACACCTTATCGTATACAGAATGCTGATGATTCATATGTCATGATCTCAGGCTGAGAAGCCAGACTTCCTTACTCACAGCTTTAATGAAGATACGTCTACTTTCCTGCTAACATCCCGCCACCTTTTAACCGCAGTATAGCAGGTAGTCGGTTCCATCGTCAATTGTATCTATGGCTGCAGGACTCTTCACTTAAATAAGGGAATTGTCTGACACTGGGATTTCTTTTTCTTTTTTAATTTTAAGGAAATGAACTAGAAAAACCTCCCACTCCCCTCAATTACATGGGCATTACATGATTGCCATGACTCAGAAAATCCACTGCCAGCAAACAAAAGAAATTCAGTAAAAAAGGTGAATGTCCTGGGTTAAGCTTAGACAAAGCACTAGGCATTTCTATTTAAAAAACAAACAAAAAAACCCACAAAAACCAAAACCCACAACCAAAAAAATAAAAAAAAAACCCAACTAATCAAAAACCGCTCCAAACCAAAGGAATAAAAAAAACAAAACACAAAATGCACAGTAACACCCCAAAACAACCCCAGACCAAAGCAAAAACCCCAAAACGAACAAACAAAAAACCCCACTACAACAAACCCAAACCCTGAGTCTGTATCAAATTAAAAGCAACAAAGAACCAACAAAATTCAAAACCAAACAATAAAATAACAAGACAACAACTACTTTATGCATCTTCCATGGTTTCTTCAGCAACTGCTTATATCTCATCTCCTGGTAGAATATTCTCTGGCTACATTCTATTATCTCTACTGCAGGAAATCAATTCACATTTTAAAAATCAAGTTATGTACACAGCATAACTTACATGGTACATTATTCCTTTGTAAGTAATCACATTTCAACTCATTCATGGGATACAGAACTCACTTTCCACTGTCCTTCACTTCTTGGACACATTCAGAGAGTACAAGAAGCCTGTTCTATTGCTCATACTTAAACAAATTCTCAGTTTCTAAAGAAACTGATGCACATTAATTCCATCCGAGAGGAAGTTAAGTAACTTTAATCACAACTGAAAATATCTTTATAAGTGAAGATCTGTAGAGAATTTATCATTCACAAAAAAAAAAAAAGAAAAAAGTGTCAGTACACCATGTGAAGGAAGCGGTATTGTTGGAAGTACAACTAATTACATGCTAAAATCTTTGCCACAGGTGTCTTAAAAAATTCCCCAAGCCTCTTTTCCAGTTAATTTCTCCCCGACATCCATTAAAAAAACAAAACAAAACAAAACAAAAAACCACAGAAGCACATCAGTGTCCTTAAGTACTTTTGGGGAAGGAAAGCTGCACCCTTCAGGAAAAAAGGAATAGAAAAGAATTATGCATAATAGACTTGATGAAATATATCATCTCCTTTGATAAGAGAATCAGATTTAAAAATAAAAAAGAACAAACAACAGAACCCAAACCAACAAAATCAAAACAATTTTGTAGCTTATGGATTCAACTCTTCACAATGGTAGGGAACTACTAGGAAAACTACGATGTGGTAGTTAGGGAAAGGTAGCTAAGAACCTGACACAACCATGGTGCTAGATTTGATAAGCAATTTTAAATGTTTATTGAAAAAAAATAAGTTGAATAGTCAGCTGTTTTTATGTTTTCACTTGGAAATGTATTCTTCCTGTTCAGTCTCATTTAACCATCGACATTGATGTTAGGCGTACCACTGCAATAGTTACGGAACAGATGTTGCTAACGTGCAAGCTTCCTAACATAGGACCTTCACATAGGGAGCTGAACTGTCTTCCTAGAAATCTCCAGGTATATAAACAATTCTTAGTAGGTTCATACTAAGAACATTCGTATGCTAATCAAGAGAATGAGACTGTGGTCATTATTTTTGTAAGAAAATTGTACTGAGAAAACATGATAAAGACTGTAGGCAGCATCAATAATCTAGAACATATGTTTTGATCCGTGGTGTTAGTTGTCATCTGGACTGTTGCATCCCTGACTAGTGTGGGATAGACTCCCTTCACTTTGAGTACATTCAAACTTGGGCAGCATGCCTGACCTGCTTTTTCGAAGATTCACAGAGAAGCATTAACAGAACATGAAAACCAAATTTTGAATTTTTCAATGTCAAGACCCGTCCCTTTGGGGTCACAGAGAAAGAGGACTGATCCTTTTCAGGATTACTGAGACAATGACAAAGATTACTTAATTCATCTCAGCTGAGGAAGTTAGAGCAAGTCTTTTTCAAAACATAGAACTTAACAATATTTACTATATTGATGTAATTTTCTTCGCAGGTATAAGAAATTAAATTGCATTACTCTTTAAGCCAAAAAACAGGAAAGCACTTCAAGCATAAATAGCACTAAATCAGAACATTCCTATTAACTAAATTGGAAAATAGAGAGGGGTATGAAGCCCTAACGCGGTAACTTTTTTAAAGTGTGCTTCCTCAAATATTCTTAAAAGACATATAAAGATGTCAGTTCTTCTTTGTTGATGAAACTCATTTTTAATCTTACTATTTTTCATATGATTCCACACAACTCCATGCAGTGAAGCAATAAACATCACAATGTATTTCAAAATATAAGGGTAGAAGGTCATCTTTTACTGTACCTCAGCCCCAGACATGCTCCCTTAGATGATTAAAATAAATAATGACAGTTTGAGAGTAGAAGGCACCTTTAAGGCACAAAGCAGAAGACGGGCAAAAAAGTAATATAATTTTTAATCTCATCTCTGCACCAGCAGCAAAGCCCAAACTTATGTAACAAAAAAGCAAACCTATGAAGATACAACTAGTTACAGAAAGGATAAGTCAGTAATCAAAACCACCAAAACCAAGACACCACCAAACCTCATGCATAGACCAGTCAGTGTGGAAAAACACAGTACAGGTCTGTTTCTTTGATAACACACTCTAGGAACAAGGTCCAGTTAGTATAAATTTTCTAGAATCTCTCTCTAAAATCAGAAATTCAAAAGAAGGACAATATTCCCCCCCATTCTCTTCTAAGTTCCAGCACGTACTAAACAAACCATCATCACAAACCTTTGCTTCTACAGCTTTTCAATTCAGGAGTATTAATTTCACGTTACCCATTAACGATACTAACCTAAAAACTGCAATAGTGATCTGTAAACAGAACAATCATCACACAACAAAGGTATTTGTCATAACACCAAAGCAGGCAACACCCACAGGCAGAACAGAATTACATGAATAAAACCACTTATGCATTTAACATCTCTATGCTACCAAAGTGACTTTAAAAAAGAATGCAAAACTTACAAGCAACATCAAATAGTAGTGTCCTGAGAAAGCTTTTTAGTTTTATTCTATCACAGTTGTAAAGCATAACAGGAAGAACTTTATCTAGTTGTGATACTTGGTTGGCTTGTTAGTCCAATTCTGATTCACATGCACAAACAGCCACAGCAGACATGCAGACAATTTATCTTGTACAGGTCTGTGTGACTGATTGAATTTCTTCTTTGCTTATTAGAAGTGAAACAGGAAAAAAATACCTCTTACATTTCACTGATGTGAGGCTATTCAATGCTTCACAGCACATACAGCAAAATTGTGATACTTTTGTTCTTAAAGATTCCCTGTAAATATCAGTTTCACTCTCTGCTGTTCATTACACTTGTTGGTGAAATGAAGACGTAACACCTGAAACTGAATTGCTCATTATAGATAAGTACATCTCAATGGGCATTAGCTTGGCAGAACTAATACTGATCCCCAATATCCAGAAATATAAACACAGCAGTTTATAAAATAGGCTCTACATTTGAAGATTCTTCTGCATTGGAAGTTATTCCCACATAGTAGTAGAATTTGAATGTTTTATGTTTTGTTTTGTTTTTTTAAAAATCAAGAGAAGCCACCTGAGTTATTTCAACTGTTCCTGACACTATTCTAGGTGTCTCCTTACCAGCTGATGGCTATTTTCAGAAGTAGTTATGGAATTTGCAAAAGGACAACACTTCATAAATTTTAAGATGAGAAATAGAAGTAGAAAAGTAAGAAGAATTGTTCTGCTTTTGTGATATTCATCTTATTTTCTGCTGAATGCCTACATAAAAGTTTCCCCTTTCCATATATTATAAATAATGCAGTAAAATAGTTTCCAAATAGATTCTCAATAAAAATATCACTAAAAAATTCTGGTACATCTGATGGAGGAAACACTAATATAACTTCATAATTTAAATTTATTACTACAGTTTACTCCTGAAAGAATGTCATGTTGAAATAGCAGCAACATACTTTAGAAGAATTTTAAATGGAATCAAATTAAGAAGTTTCTTTTTTATGAAGGAAAAAAATATTTTTTCTAGTTTGAGATTTCAATATGAAAAACTAAAGAGTTGAGTCAGAGATAGGTTTTTTCTTGCTCTTCAGTGTAGCCAGAGTGTATGGAGAAGGCACCCTGCTAAGCCTTCCATTCCCTGCACACAGGTGTGATGCTGTTGTGAATTCTAGACTCGTTCACTAACGCACTGGTTAGAAAGACATGCATATATAGGTGCAAAGAAGACAGAGAGTTGGCACAATATTTCATTTCATCTCCTTCAATCAAACACAAAAATCTGACTTAGAATGAATCCATACTAATCAACATATTCCTATAAAAGAAATCAAGCAATCTCTACATACATTTCTGACAGAAAGTGTGAAAAGTCCCACGCTATAATAAAAATTATGAAACTTCACATTTTTAGGGAAAATATATTTCTTGATGCTCAGATATCTTAGTTTGTTTCCTCAGATATCAATTTTAAAATAAATGGGTTTTTTTTCAAAAAAGGTTGACAAATACTGCAATGAAGTATACAAGTACGTACATCTGCCAACACCATGTTGTGAAGACTGCAGGATGAGATGCTACTTTGCATCCTTAGAATGTGACTGCTATTAACAAGCACAGCTTTAGAAACAACCTTTTCCTTTTCCTGCTCTTATAACCTAAGTATAATAGTGTCTTCCAAAAGAATACCTCTGCCCTACACACAGGGGATTGTAACAGCAATGTGATGTGACTCGTGTTTCATCAGACCATACCTAAAGCAGGGAAGATGTCTAAATTCATGTGACAACCACTACCTATCCCATTCTGAAAAACTGGCTATTTCCTTTTTTTACCAGTAAATGAACACTTACAATTTTCCTTTCACTAGGATACCATTGCTGCAGGTAGTCAATTTTCAAACAGCAACAGTGACTGCCATAAATACTTTAATCACTGTAAGCACAGTTACTGAGTTAGAAAGTTGTGGTTTATTAATTTTTACAAGCAACAGTGTCTCTCTAGCTGTAGGGTTGTCATTCTCAATAACAAAAACATCTTGAATCTTGAGCATTTTAACTTACAAAATTTGGCAAGATTTAAGGTTTTATGTTATTAATAAAAATAATGTTTTCATTTAGTTTTCTGAATATCTGGACTTTATTTGTATCTATTTCAGAAAAGAAGCTATCATAATTAGGTCTTTAAATCAGCAGATTATAAATAACACCCAAACAAAGATGTGTTCCTGATTTTTTTCCTGTAGTCCAAAATGAACATGAACATCAGCTGCATACCAAGCTTGAAAGTTAGTGTCTTAGCACTACTTATAGGTCAACAGCAGTTAAAGAGACCACAAAAATCATGAACATATTTAAGACCTCGCTCCACACTCCTGTGATGATTTTGATTAAGTCAGTTGTCCTTACCCAGGTTTAAATCAAAATTAGAACCCAGATCACATTTACATGTAGAAAGTCAAGTATGAATCTGGTTTTTGGTTTTGGATAAGATCAATGTAATTTTTTTTCATTTTTCATACACAAACAATAACTACAGCAATAGAATACTGTTATCTACAGCTTTCTTTACCAAGACACCACTAAAGCATGATCAAAAATGTACTTCTTTTGGATCATTCAATAACCAGTTTTAGTGAATAAGTAATTTCTCAGCAGCCTGATGAGAAACAGATGAATCTTTTCTTGAAATCTTTAACTCTACTGTTTGTTAACCTACTTGTTATTCTTGCAAAATTTCATCACAGCTTCAAAAAACCCTTAATCACCTAAGATTCTTGTAGTCATAGGTATCAAGCATAAGATAGTACCACACAGAGATATACAAACTACTGAAGAGCATAAAAAAAGAATGCATTGGTCTGGGCAGAGTTTCAGGCAGATGTCTTGAATTAAAGTTGCAGTGCAAAGCACTTTGCAGTTAGACAGCAGGAACAGTATTTGTGTATGTACTTGTATGTCACAAATAAACTGCAAGTACTACACCATACCGTGTTCTAGAAGTGGTTGTAAAAGAGAGCTGACATAAATCTAAAGACATGAAACTTTATCATAGTTTAAAAATACCCTCTTATTAAAAATTCTGTGCACAATTTATCTGGCTCTTTCCATGCCGTCTCAGAGCTATGTCTATTAACATTTCCAAGTTTACCTGTCAGTGAGGGTCTGAAGAGATGAATACTCATGAAGAGAGCGTGATGCAGCCGAGGGTCAAGATTGTTGCACGTCTTGGATCCAAGATAACCCACACTTCCTGCAGTATGTCTTTTTTAAAAAACTCTTCCACATAATCCCTCAGTAACAAGAAGCCCCTTGGTAAAATAAGCTGTTCTAACTATACCCTTGGGAGCCCTAAACTTAACACATATGAAAGTGGCTGCTATAAATTAGCCTGAGAAGCACATCTATTTCCCAGGAAATTATTTCAATTACTACTGAGTTGACTGAATGTTATTTTGGATGGTTACATTCAATGGGAACATATCAATGGGAATCCTGAGTCTAGTTTAGACTTTATTTTCCATGTTACTGAAACTAGAGCTTTGGTCATGTTGTTTTATGACTTTCTTACCGAAATGGAAATGGATGCTGCTTTGGGCTTGTCAGGTACTTATGTGTCTTTCTCATTGCTAAAGGAGTACTACAGACTGATGTGTACACATTGAAAATATTTACTGTTTCATTTAACACACACTCTTACGTTTTAACTTCCTCATCTTTTTCAATAGCAAACTGCTCAGCACAATCTCGTACTGCGTCAGAGCATCGTCCCACTAATGTATTCTGCTTAGTCTAATTCTTTCTTTCTGTTCTTAGTGGCTTTCCAGAACACTTAAACACAGGAATGTGCAGCACAAATGAAAGGATGAACTTGCCCAATACCCAAGATAAGCCAAAGAAATACATTCTGTACTGTTGAACTTGACCCAAGTTGGTGGCTAGCATTTATTCTGAACAAGAACAAAAGGACAGGAAAGCACGAGAGAATCTTAATAAAAACTGTTCTGTGGAAACTTTGCTTCGGACACATGATGTGAGCAGCCACAAGGATCATTTAAAAATCTAAAATATTAGTAACTGATAAAAGAAGGTAGGAATAAAACATGGAAAGTGTTGGGGGGGAGGTAAAGTAAAGCAAATCTACCAAATTTATGTATGAAAATATGTATAACTAAGGATCCCTTCACCCTAACAGCAGCATCTTTATTTGTGTTCTAAAAACAAAAAATAAAAAATAGTTTTGTCTTACAGTGCAGCACCCACTCAGAAAGTATTCTTTGGTGAAAATTTTCCATTCTTTGTTCTGCTAAATCTCCACTCCTTTCTTTGCCTAAAGAAAATCCGTGCTAGAGTTGAGATGTCTTTCTAACACAAAAGGAGTTCTCTTCTCTACCCCTCATAATTTAGCTAAGAAGACTCAGTGTTATTAATTACTAAAAACCGTGTTGTTGTAAATCAAAAACATGCTTCAAAAATATGGATTTGCAATGAGAAGAAATATGTGGGCAAATTCAGATATCAGAATTAGAAACAGAAACCATCAATAAACTGATTTAGTAACTCAAGCATACTTAGATTAATGATAAATTTATTTTTTTTAGATGGGTGGTGGCTACCATCAGTTTGTTACAGTGACAGGCCTTAAACTTTTTAGTGCCTGATGAGTTCTACTGCTCTACAAACAGACTGAGAATGAAGGCCTGCTTAATACCTGAGCAGGTAATCTGTTTTTCATTTGTCAGAGTCTGGCTTGGATTAACACCATTTTGACTGACTGCCTTAGCCAAGTATGAATTAATCTAGTGTTAAAAGTTTAAGCTATAGTTGAAATTTTCTACGTAACAGTCTTGAAAAATGTACAAATAAATTAATTACAAAAAGTCTTGTGGAAATGTTAAAGGAGATTTGTAATCTTATCTGGAGCTTTTATCTACAAAGACCGACATTTAAAAAGCATAGATGTATAATAGATACATAACAAATGTTATAGAATTTCGCTGGTGGTAACAGCCCCATCACTAAAATAACAGATTTAAAAGAGAGAGAGAGAACTTCTTTTCCATTGATTTTTTTTCATATGCACATCTTTTCTACGCAGTGGGATGACATTTTTTCTATATCTGTGTCTGGTTTGAATCCATTGAGGTCCATTTGAAGAAGTTAATTTGTTAGTTTAAATTACGTGTGGTTTTAGCCTTGCCTTGATTCACAAGTTGGTGAAGTGTTCTGTTATGTATATTGTGACCAAATTATCTTTCCAAAAAAACCCACACTCATGCAATGACCATCAATATTTTTTAGTTAAAATGCATTTTATAGTCTGGCTACAAAGTCTTTTAATTTATATGAAAAGATAAATTAGATGGCAAGCTGATATTCACTGGAATAGGAGATGGAACCTATTACCAGCTGATTACAAGTCCTGAAGGTTGCGTTATAAATAAAAGGAGAATATACAAGTATACAAGGAAGAGATAATGCAAATAAATAAAAAGGATTCATAATCCTGATATTAATATGCTTTCATACGCAAAAAAAAGACTCATGAAATAAGAAAAATACCTTATCTTTGACATGAGTTTTTTATTCCTTATTGGCTTTAGCAAATGTTAAATCCTAAGAGGAGACACATGACATCAGGTTATTTAAAATCAACCACATTTTTACCTTTAAACTGTCCTTCTTTATGTGCACCAAGATCTGACATCTGCCTAGTAGTCCATGGATTCTGTCTTATAAATCTAAATGAAATTGTAATTTGACTCGTTAGTCCTTCGTTATTAATTTTTCCAGTTTCAACATCACATATATTTAGAACATATCCTATATGTGCACAGGTGTCTTGTGGCCTCCAAGGCCAAGCTAGACCATTTCCACATTGTTATGGATACCATCTTCAGAGCAAACTTACCTTTATCTCATCTAAAAGACTATTATCTTCCAAAGGTCAAAATTCTGATACGTGGAAATGGCCCAACAGGATGCAATTAGCAAGCAGAAGGATACAGAAACTGGAAGAACTGCTTTCAGCAGATTATAATCCTGTAGATGTCTGATTTTCATGATGAGCAAGAACACCTGCATTGGTATTAGCTTTTACTGCATTTCTGGCTGTGGCTGTCACTGGGCAGCTGTGAGGAGACTCAGCCAACTGTAGATCCTTTCTGGCAGGGAAGGTAGAACTGCCAAAGGTGCCCGGCCTGAGTGCCTTGCACTAGAGCCCTACATTTCTCCATGAGGATAGAAAACTTCTTCCTTCCAGTCCTCTCCCTGTCACTTACTACTTCCCCTTAGTTCTCTCTGACTTGTGCAATGATTCTAGATGAAATCAAGGAGAAACGTGACAAAATTTCCTATCCTAAAGTTCATTCCATTTTTTTTTTTATATAAGGCTGAGCACACAGTTAATATGTACTAGTATGGTTTATTAGTATATAATATTTCATCAGAGGTATGTTTGATTAAAGTAAAAATATTTTCTCTGCCAGATGAAGACTTGATTTAACTAAAGTCAGAAAGAACATCAAAAGGAAACTTTTAATTTCTAATTTAGACTAAAAAGTAGAAAAGTTTATTATTATGCTGATATTTTATACTATGAAGGAATCACTGCCAACCGGTGCCAAGAACTTCAACTTGAAAAGTAAAACTGTAATTTTGTCATCTTAACATACTCCTTTTCACTTGAGGAAAGTGGACAATGTACAGAACCAAAGCAGTGATAGCTTGCTCCTACTTTACGTAAATGTAATATTTTTAATGTTTGAAGACACTGACCAGTTTTGCATTTTGATGATTAGATTTTCTGTTTAAGTTCTCCTCAACACCTTGTTAGATGCATGATCACTTAAATATACAAAAGAAGCAAGGTCTTTGGGAGACGTAACATATCTTAGAAACGCTTGGCCAAAACCATGACTTTTTACAACAATGCAATGATAATTTTAATAGGAACAGCTAAAAAAAAGCAGTTTAAAGTGTATCTATGTCATCTATAGAAAACTCTGCTGAAATCAAGAAAATCTTTGCTTAAATAAAGTCTTCTGCATATACTATGATACAAATAATTTGTGAGCTTGAAAAACTGAACTGTATTGAGTTATGGAAACAACTAGAATTTTTAAGAATATTTTTATATTTATATCATTGTTTATATAATATTTAAAATAGCTTTTTCCTTGTCTATTTGTCTTTATTTGCTTGTTCTTACAATGACCAAACATTCTCTAGGTGATACTTGCTTCTGGATCAATAATTGTGCTGCAGAAGTAGATTTTTACAAATCTAATAAGGTATGAAACTACAGATTCAGATTCTGACAAAGAAACCTTAGCTACAGTTACACTAAAATGTTGGCTCCTGTCACCATGGCAAAATACAAAGAAAAAAATGTTGCAAATGGAAAGCTTTTTAACTTCCCAACAAAACGGACTCAGCAGCAAAAATGTTCTGGGACAATTCTCAGCACATGTGCTATCATTTCCAAACATGTGAAAAACATCAGTTCTGCCACCTTTTGAAGATTAGTCATACACGTACTAGCGTTTTCCGATGGTTTTTGCTCAGTTATACGGATCCATCCTGGGAGGGATACATGTTTCCAGGTAGTTAGAAACATGATCTGTTTCAACATGACTCCATGCGTCTCCTGCATGGAAAAAGATTAAATCAGCTCCTCTATTAATTTTTCTTAAAACTTTTTATGGTTTAGTTAAAAGAGTCCCAATTGGAGCTGACTAGTGAAGCTGAGACAATGGCACAGGCACTTAGGCTTAGGAATAACTGGTTTTAAATGAAGGGCAACAAGGAAATATTACAGTTAAGTAACTTTGTAAATTATTTATCCATAATGATGTTTACAAGACTTAAAAAAAATTAAAGAACAATGTTTTGCTGTTCTGTAGAACACTATGTACCTTATGCACTATGAGTCAGACAATAGTATCCAAACCCAACATTACTGCACGATCATATAAAATATTTGTACTGTCAAAATAAGACTAAAAAACAAATAACATATAATGAATAAGCCAGAACTCTTGCCTGGTTCGTTTCCAGAGATTAACACTGTGAGTAGTCACCGGAGTGAAGATGAACAGTTTTATTCATCAAATTCCACTCAGCCTGAACCTGCTGTGAGACTGGGACAATACAGAGGTATCTGAATTATAATTCAAGATGTGTGCTGTAAAGCACAACAGTTATGGAAACTGTTTCAGCAGACTTTGACTGAGTTGTATATGAAACAGTAGATCTCAGTTCTTTGTCTGCAGGTCTCAGCAAAAAAACCCAAATCTCTACAAAGCAGATTTCAATAAAACAGATGTATCGTTATTTTCATCTTCCCATAGAGAAATTAGGTGGAAAGTTATTTGACTTTATCACAAGCATCTCAGTAACAGAACCATGAAAAAAGAAAATAATGTCCTGAGCATCAGTGCAGCAGCACTAACCAGTCTATATCACCTCACTGGTGGTTAAATTTCACCTGCTCTTTGAATCGATACTAACATATTCATTATGAGACCGTAACACTTCTTTTGGGCAGCCTGTGCCTTGACGAACAGTCCTGTGTGTAGGATGTTTTACTGCCATATTCTCTGAATAGAGTTTTCTGCAAGGTGTGAGCGCACCGCAGGGGCCGGGAGGCCAGCAGTGCCTCCCCAGGGGTCTGTCGGGACAGAGCTTGGCAGCTGGGGACCGGCCCCAGCCCCACACAGGCAGCTGGGGGCACCAGTGCAGCCCCCGCCCCGGCTATGAGGACCCAGCTCTGGGGGCCCATGGCCAGGCATGGCAGGGCTGCAGGGAGCTGCAGACTGGCCCAGCCGGGATATCACTGGGGCAGGGGCTGGTGGGCCCAGGGGACAGCAATGGGGTCCTGGGCGCTGGGCAGGGACAGGCAGGGATGACAGTGCTGAGGGCCATAACAAAAAGTGTCTAATGATGTTTTTTCCAAGTTCAGTCAATATCAGATACTTTAGAAAAAGTCAATATAAACCTAAAATGTTTTACAGAAGTCAGCTTAACTACATACATGAATTTAAGAAGACATCATTGTCTTTGATATCTCTGATAGTTACCTTTCATCATCATACCTTGATACTCGGCCATGACTTCATACCTGCATGCAGGGACACGAAATTCAAAGCTAGACTTCTGAATAAATCATACTTGTGTGATGAATCCAGTGTCTTAAACTATTTATGCTATGCTCTTTTGCCCATTTTTCTCATATGTGACTCTGACTTTTTGTTTCACTGCTTTCTTGGCTTCTGTACCAGCACTTGCCCCTCCGTACCTTCTCTCACTAATTGCTGCGTGACCCTCAGCTGTGGGGCTCAGCCATCTGAGATCTGCAGCTCCAGTTCGTACAGCTCCTCTGCCTGACCTTGGCTCCAGTTCACTGAGAAAATTCTCCTTTAGGTGTGAGAAAGCAGCCGAGCTAAAAGTACACAAGATAAGGAAAGCAAAAACAGATGGAAGTGCAACCGTTGGAGCAGCAACAGTTAATAGTTCCAGGACTCAAAGGGAAAAGTACTGACTTAAAACTATAAGACCTTTCCCTCCTGCCAGCTGCAGGTAACTGGCAGACAGTAACTCAGCAGCAGCGGCAGGGCAGGTCAGCCCGTTCACAGCAGCCTGGCCCATCCCCAGCTGACCAACAGCTTGTCCAGCCCCCAAGGACCCAGCCCCTCCGAAAGCTACTCCTGGCCCACTGTCACACCTATAACCCAACAAATCGCTTTGTACCCTCAGTTGGACCTCGCTACAAAGTCTCTGTTCATGGTGAAAGCTGCCCAAATGAAGTGAAGGAAGAGGAGGGTTTACAGCTTCTAAAAAAGGAAACTGTGGCCATGGCACAGCTAGCAAAACATTCTCCTATCCTATGAGTAATTAGGCTAAAAAGCAATTCTCATCCAGAAACCTCTGACAATCAACCATAAAGATATAGGGGAAAAATTTAGAAAGGATAAAATGAGAGCACTTAATGTCTTCATGTGGACTTCTTAAAATTCAAAATTAGTGACTGACAAAAGTAAAGATATTTTATTCAAAGTAGTGCCATTTTTAGAATTTAAGCCACCCTTTGCACCCATGAAACGTTAATTGAAGACAACACTTCTGCATCAACAGTTTCGTTGCTCACATGCATTTTCAGTGAAAAATATTTTGCTGAAAATTCCTACTTAGTTCTTTGCATTTGGATTTGGTGTGGGTCTTGTATTAAAATAAAGGAGACTAAGGCATGATAGCTGTAGAAAGCTGAAGTTTTTAGAAACCGTATACTTATTTAACACCACTATGGAAGAAGCCATATAGAAACTAATTTTCAGTTACTGGCACCTGTGCTCTCAGTGTAAGCAGCTAAGAAAAGTACATCTAAATGAGTACCGAGTGACAGAAACAATTCTGATTAAATCCTTTTAAGAAATTCTTGCAGATATCTGGAAACATAAGATTCTCAGAATATATAAATTCTTGCAAATTTATGTTAGCACACTATTTTTCTTCCTTGAAACGAAGCCACTAAGACACAATGACTGTGACTTCTCAGAAAGTCTCAGATATAGCAAGTTATTAAATTCTGTCCTTTAAATCCTATTCCAGATTTTACCTGGGACCCTGCCTCTCACATTTTCCTTGATGTTCACAGATATTTCAATTTATCCATACCGTATTTATGAGGTTTAATGATAAAACTGTTCTTATAAAGACAGATGGTACTACAAACACAAAAAAATGTTAAGCTATACTTTATAAGCAACAATATCAGGGAAAATTTAATATCTGGGATAAAGGAATTACAGAAATTACAAAACCTTTATTTTATGTCATGTGTCAACTTGTCCCATGTTCCCTTCTCACTGTATAAGAATTAAACTACTTAATGCTTTTTTTTTTTTTAATATTGGTCTTGGTATAATGCAGGGGGTATCCTGAATCATACATAATGTTAACTTATTTAACTCAAAGCCAAAGTAAATCTTTCCAGAGTGAGATTTTTAATTACGTGCATAGTTTACATGTTCGTGCCCTTCAGAGATAATGTTTTGAACAATATAAATCTTCTCTCATGAGACTTCTCAATGGAAGGAATTAGAGTGTGCTTTACAAGTATTTGATTTGACAACACCATTATGATAAGAATATTTTCATGTGTCTTTGCAGTTGAAATAAATGCATACCATATATGTCACACAGGAAGTGAATGACATAGATGACATGGAATGCAGACTCCTAGACTTTGTCAGATTAGAATCTTTAAAAAAATGTGCACAAACCCAATTCTTAGATATGGGAGAAAAAGAGTGCCAAAACAAGCAAATAAATTCAAAAGAGTATAAATAAAAATGCTGGGAGATTTATTTTTTTAATTCAAACAAGACTGTATGATTGCCTACCAGAACATAATGTTTCCAGGTCAATAAAAGCAGAATAATTTATCACATGGATGGAAGAATCAGAACAGAGTAACAGCAATCCTCAAAAATATTTTTACCAGATATCTCATTTAGTCCCTTATTATGTTAGCTCTTCCAGTTTCTGCTGCTGCTAATAATCACAGGATGCTGACATGTGTACAACTAGTTTCTGCCAATCCAAGCAAACTGTAGTAAGCATGCTGTAATTTACAGTCCCAAGATGTTGACAGACTGGTTCACAAGCCAACAAAACATTACTTTCTTTCGCAGCTTCAAAGCCTGAAAAGAGGACATATAGTTCTCTGAAAATCAGTGGGATGCTGCAACGCTAAGGCATAAGCTAAGCTGTTCGTTACAAAGATGCTGGCCATGATTCCAGAGGGCATATCACAGATCTAACTTCAACAAAACATCTGGCAACAGGGTTGTTTTCTACACAGGCTGTAAAAACTAGGCTGAGAAAGTTTTTCCTAGGGGCCTCAGCCTGGTGTCCAGCTGTGTGTCATTTTTTTTGCACTACCGGTTACATAAAATGGTGATATTTTATTATTGTCTATCTGATTCTATACCTTGTGCAGGTATTTTCCTGACAAGACCAGTATGTTCTTTTGAAATGTTGGTATTTCTGGACAGCATTTAGAAAAGTCTTTTGTAATTATATTTCTGTCAATCACATGAGGTTGGAATCCTAAAACCCTCTCTAGTTGCTATTGAAAACTTGTCTGGCAAATGGGGAATTTTTTGCATGTGCAATTTTGTCTTAAAATCCAAAAAGGATAGATAATATGTTAATACCTTCAAATTATTTTAAAGAAAAATAAATCTTACTTTTGAACCATGGGAAACCCTTAACCTTAATTCTAAGCTTCTAACCTCAGGACAATGGGAGATTACAAACAGCACAACACAGCACTGGATGTCTAGTGATGGAAAATGTCTGGCTCTAAAAGAAAACTCACAGTATTGTTATATCCATTGGAATGATCTTTCTGGGTTTTGCTGTATCCTTCTCTTCCAGCAGAACAACCCCACTTGCGCTCAGCAGCCGCCAGCCCCTGCTCCAGTGACACCCCCTTAGGGCCACCTCCAGCTCCCACAGCCCCTCCCTGCATGCCATGGGCCCAGGGAGCTGCCCAGTGCCCGGTGTCGGGGCTGCCCCCGTGCCCCCTGGGTGCCCTGCTCCTGGCTGGGAGGTGGGATGGGCCTGGGTGCCAAACCCTGCCTTGACAACCCATGGGGAGCCCCCGCTGCCCTCACATCTTGCCAGGGCCACCAGCCCTCGCAGCGGCCTGACGGTTACTCCCTTGGTGTTACGCAGTCTCAGGGGCTGGGGCTGTTGATGCCCTGGTGGCACGCTCTTTAGCTCTTCTGCCATTAAAGATTCTGAATGGTTTAAGGTCTGTGTAACACATTGCAGCCACTCTCTTTCAAAAGAAGACAACTTTTCTTATGCAGAAAGTATACACAGAGGGATACAACACAGAACTGTAATAGTTAGCAGCCAAAGAGGTTGGTTTTCTTTAATACAGTGTCTGGTTTTTATCACAGCTATTACATTAGCACCCCACAATCTACTTGCATCCTGTGGGCTCTACAAATAGAGCTCTGCAGATGTTTGCTATTATCCACAATTTAGAAACTATTTCACAAAAAAAAAACCCAAAACAACAAAACCCTGGGAATTAATCACCCTCTTTGTCAAAGGGCCCTCAAAGAAGCAAAGATGTCAGAATGACTGCAAACAAATAAAAATCTTCCTGCATGTCCATCTAAAACAACATAACATTGTTCTTCTTAAACAAAAATTAATTTATTTTTCTCTAATCTTTTTTTTACCATGCAAGCATAATAGGCCCCATACTACGGTATGTTCTCACAAAAGCCACCCCTGTAGCTTCCCTGCTACCTAAACCTTGCCACGCAAACCCAAAACTTAGGATAAGAACTTAAAGTATCTAAATGAAATAAATAAGAATTTTTCCTTTATTGACTTTTGTTTACAATTCTCTTCTTCAAAATATTTCTGTCTATTTATCCTTTACATAACTAGAAAATTATGTCTATGCAATATCTAGTCTGCATTCTGAGCATACAGTTAATTGTGAACAGTAACTGACTGCCTTGACTGGTACATCCAAGTAAAATTAAAATCCAAGTTCTAATACAAATGCTTGTTTATTACATTTTATGTCAATAGCTGTAATATTTAAGTAGATTTGATTACTGATGACTGATTATGAAAATTAAACTGGGCATATAAAATAATTCAGTATCGGTAGAAGTATATTTTAAGCCAATTGATTAAAAATGAAAACTATTAACATCTCATTATTCACCCTATAATCAACAGAATAGTTAACAATTTAACAATTAGAAAATTATATAAGCTACTTAGTTATTAAAGCTGTCTCCTTGATTGCACAGGCACAAGTAATTTCTTCAGATGAAAATGATATAAAATGACATGATATTATTAGCTGTACTCTTCACAAGCAAACGGTGTTACAGAGTAGGTGAAATAAGAATGAAGGAATGTATAGCCAAATGCAGTATTTCAAAGTAGAAAATGTAGTCTTTGTACTTCGAATGTACTTGTCATTAAATCTGAGATAGCTATAGTTAAGTCCTAAACATATGTTGTGATTATTTTCAAGGCAGTGTACTTATCACAGGAGACAAGCCTTTTGGCATAATTTCTGGAGATTTCTCCTTTTCACGGAAGACACTCCTGGCTCATTTGCATTTATCTTTCCTTGACCAATGCAGCGTATTTCTCAAACACGCAGCTGAACGGCTACCTGTTAGAATTCGTGATTTTGCACTCCAGGTGCTAGTTTTGGCTTTTGATGTGGTTTTATTACAGGACTCTTGGTTATCTCTTAAAGCTGCAGCGTATAGACACCTCACTCTCTTTTTTTGTGTGTCTCAGTTTCCTCATCTCCAAAACAGGAAAATGCTTTAAGATTTTCTGAGAATTTTGCTTTGTAGAATCTACATATTGTTATTTATATGGCAGTAAGGAGTGGGGAGAGGTAAGAAATTTGAAAATCTGAAATATTCTCTGCATCTAAAGGATTGGGTAAACACATAAACTATGTTTTGATGAACGAAACTGTTATATCAAAGTGCTACAAACAAACAGGGATGGTCTGCAGCATGTCCAGCCAGAGCATTCCCCTTCTGTTAAGGCTGGATCTTCACACTACCTGCTTGTTCCTGCATTACCATGTGTCGGCTGGCTAGATCATGATACAGCCCAGAGGGAATTCTTAGTCCCTTGATGGCACTAGTCAAGGTAACCCTCTCCACCTACCTGATTTGTCCCTAGGCCATGACTGGAATCTTTATGAAATTTGCCGTGCACAAAATTTAGTCTCTGATGTGCTTCTTCACCTCGTGGTGAGCAGTTACAGAGCCACTCTGGCGCGAGTGGCGAGGGACACTGACAGGTACGGGGCACTGCCCATGCAGGCAGCCAGCAAACACAGCAGTTGGCAGCGAAGGGTGCACAGAAAGGGCCAGCTGCTCTGCTGTGCTCAGCCATGGTGGTGACGTTCCACTGGGCACAGTCCTCTGCCTCCACAAGAGGAACCACCCCTGCACAGCAGAGGCCTTGCCCCAGAGCAAGGTCCCAAAGGATGCAGGGATGCCCGGGGCCCCTTGCTGAGACCAGGGCGGGCGCAGATGGGCTCCTTGCCTGCCTGCTCATCTTAGGACCAAGTGAAGGAGCTGCAAGGGGAGGTCACCAGGCTGTGCAGTATCAGAGATGACGAGAAATAGGTTGCTGTAAGGGTACGTGGAAGGGGAGAGAACCTGCTTCATTAAAGTCATCATCCGATCAAGGAACTTTTCAATGCATTGATCGCTATTTACTCAATAATGAGTAAAGGGGGAAATGATAAACAAGAGCCCACAGAGACACAAACCTGGTCACAAACAAGGGATAACAGAGACAATGCCAAGGACCAGAAGCCTCCAGTTACTGACAGGCCACCAAGAAACTGCAGACACAGCTTTGGAAAGGGCGAACCTGGACCTTATAACTGGTAAGAAGCAGGAAACAAGGTGAACATTAGGATTTGGGATATTTGAGGACAGCGTGTGAGACCGTGCAAAACTTTTGAAAGAATGTTTAGTGAAAGGGGATTGGAGAGGGACTCTGCTCCATCCACTGGGATGGGACTGGTGGGTGTTCCAGGCACAGCTACTGGGGCAACTGGGGTGAGGAAAGAGAGCGAGAGGCTCAGCAACAGCAGCTGGAGCTGTCTGCTGGAGGTCACTGGTGTGTTTGCAACTTTCCCAAACCTGCTGTGCCTGGGAGTGTGCCTGGGTAATTCACTAGCAAACTTCAAGAAGGACCAAATGGTGAGTAGCAGGCCCTGTTTCTGGGAAAAGGGTCTGTGCTGGAGGGTATTTGGGGGGTAGTCATGAGTGAGATGTCTCTATCAGTGCATGCATGTTTGCCAGTGAGCACAGAGCTGGACCGCCCAGTGAGTGAGAGGTGGAGAAGGTAAGAGGACCTGGGATCCAGACAGTGCTACCAGACAGAGGCTGCGCTGATACCTAATGATCTATGACTGTACACATGCTTCTGAATCTAGAGTGGTATGTGCTTTCACTAATTAACTTCTGTCTCTACAAGCCAAAGAGGAGGAAGGAGACTTGCCCATCTATACTTACATTTTATGCGACTCCTGTATGCAGGTGCTGTTGAAGGCAGCACCTTGCTTGTGGCAGACTGTGTAGCCAGCCACGTTGGTGTCGTTTGTGCATCTGTGTGTCTCTCTCGGACACACACCCAGCTTTGCTGCTGGTTGAAGATACAAATGGGAAAGCAGCAGTCACG
Organism: Syrrhaptes paradoxus; assembly: GCA_013400615.1. NCBI lineage: Eukaryota > Metazoa > Chordata > Aves > Pterocliformes > Pteroclidae > Syrrhaptes > Syrrhaptes paradoxus. Next base: position 52,542 of record VZTO01000433.1, on the reverse strand, counting down.
TCCACTGGCCTAGGACAGAGAACCCCATTTGTGTGGGCACACTGGACTGGATTCCAGCAGCCAGGCAGGTGGAACCTCTGTGCCTGGAGATGATGGAGGTGACAGTCACTTATAACTTCCCTTAACAACTGGATCTTCTCAAAGACCCTGCAGCTTTAAGAATCTGAAACTTCAACAATAATGAAGGAGGTACAGGTAGAGTGTGCACTTACTGGGTTAGGAAACTGAGCCTCTCAAGAAGGTGAATGCTGGAAGCTTGTGACTTCTGGCACTCAGAGGATGGCTCCTGCTCTACCTGCAGATTTGCAACTATTTGACATGCAAGTATCATCAGTTATGTGACACTACCCAATCAGGTAGTCATGAGGATGACAGAGAAAAGCTATGTAACACTGTTTATCGGCAATGAACCATTGCTTTAGTAACTCTATTATGTCATATACTGACATAACTGAAAATTCTGAAATAGAAAAGACTACTTACTAGTGCTAGGAAACAATGAAACCTTTTTTTTAAACTGATAAAATCTAATGGGAAAGTGTATTCTAGTTTAACTTGACATCTGGTGTGTGTTCAGAGTGTATGGGACATGTACATCATTCCCTTTGTACCAGTTGGAGTCATTCCCTTATTAAGTGAGTGACAATAATGGAAGCTTGCTCTCAGATACTGGATTCTGCACAGTTCCATCAAGTTAACAAAGAACTTCTTGACAGATGAGTTAATGTAAATTCCAAAAGAATTATTTCTTTGGCTGCAACCATCTTCCTCTTTTAAAGAAAAACAAAACTTGCTAATCCAGGCATTCAGTTTTCTAGACCAGGTATAAACGTCATCAAGATGTACAAGTGATCTATGTTTTAATTACTCTAAACCAGGAATTCACTACTAACTTTGTCCCTGTGTCATTTCTACTTTTTTTGCCTGTCTACTGACCCAAATGACAAGGTTCCTATTTGCCAGGCAGCATCTGCTGCACACCAAGAATACTTCTAAATTTATCTTACCACACTATAACTAATATGTTTTGACTTAAATTACAGCTGTGTTAACTAGCACTAATATAAGGCATATTTTCACTTGTTTTCTCATTCTTTCCTCCTATATGCTGAATATTTTTGCTAGAAAACGATGTGGCTAAGTTGGAGAGAAAACACTAAAGCTAAGCTAAAAACAAATCTTGCACAGGACAGCTCCCTAGAGTTTCATACATTTCTTTCGCATGAATTATGCTCTTGGAGTTACAAACTGTATTAAATTAGTGTTGCAACATACAGAAAATCACTGCACTAAGCATAACAGAAATTCAGACCTGAAAACCACTCCTCAACTGAAGTGCAATTGTAAGCATTGTAAATATCACTTCAAAGTGTCTCTAAACTTGTTGTTCTTTTAAAAGACTGCATTAATTAGCCCTCAGACTGTCAAATGACATCATGGGTGCACATCTGATAACTGTCAAATGACAAAAAAACCAAAAACAACCCACAAAGATAATTTCCGGTAAAAACAACTGCAATGCCAATTTTTGTTTCACTAAGGTAAAAGCTGTAAAACCACGCAATAAATTTGGATAAAAATGTTCCTATGCTACTTGTATTCCTTGAAGTGAACAGCATTCATGTGAGCTGCAAAAATTCAGTTTGACTCCCACCCAGCCCCACCCTCAGTGAAATATAGATACTTAGCATTTAAAACTTGCTTTGCAGTACATGCCTTTGTGGAATAAGTGGATGGGGATTTTTTTTCCTTAAAAGCCAAACCTAGCTGCTGGTTAAGAAGGCCATGGCTGGATGACAGCACCTGTCCACCTGCTTGCAACTGCTTATGGCTGTGTCCAGCTGTGTTACAAGGAGGTAATGAATCTGCTGGAGCTGTGCAAACAGGTCCCTGCTGTGGGTGGGTGTCAAGACCTTCTCTGGCAGGATGACTACAGGGATGGAAACTGGAAGAAGCCACTGTAACACCACAGGCATTGCTCCAGGATCTCACTGACTCTGCCTTACAGTCTGGGTGTGGTGTGAGAAGAGATCTAATGTTAGTATCCCATGTAATTACCTATTATGTTGTGTAATTACCTGTAATTGCTTGTTATTTATAAAACACCATATGCATGGTGTACCATTAAAACTCTTCTCTGGTTGCACAGCGCTGTTCTTGTCAGTGCTTCTAATGTAGAAAGCATTTCCTTTATGTACTAACACATCGATCTGGACAATAAACTCGTTCTGACACAACTTTTGGTAATCATTTCAATCTCAGACAAATCAGAAACAAAACACATGAACTGAATGCTGAAAACATGAAAAACAAATATTGATTTTTCTAACATTAAATTTTGGAAGAAATATATTTTTACTTCACTGGCCTATAATATGCCCAAATCACTCCTCCATACAGCTCTGAAAGGGAAGATGCAAGAAAAATGCCCACGATCAACCAAAAGAGTCAATATCTGGTACATACTTGATAATATGCAAATGTTTTCAATTTAATTTTCAAATGATGTAGTACCATAATGTAGGAGGTTCTAAATATAAGTGATAGATTATAAATGATAAAGGAAACTCTAAAGTAAAACTAGACAAAAAAAGCAAAATGTTATTTTTGAAAATACACCCAAAGACCACCAGATGTCTCTGTAATAAAAGGATTGTAAAAATGTAATGCTTAAAAAAAATCAATCTCCAACCCACAAAAAAAACCCCACAAAAAAACCCCCTAAGGATCAGTTCAAGCTGTTCTAAAAACTAAAGTTATACATGTTAATACAAGATCAGCCAGATTCTGCTGCCAGTGTCAACAGTATTAATGCTATCACATTTATGTTTTTAATTCACATTCTACTTCATGTTGCACCTTGCAAAAACTGCAAGCATTCTCATGCAAAGCATGTACAAAAATCCCCAAAGTATACCAGAACATGTGCAATTATCTGTTCTTCTAATTAGACACAAAATTATTGCACTACAAGTTTATCACTACTTTAACTATGATTAATGACAACCATGTTACTGGTTTAGTTCATTTTATGAAACAGATTGCCACAGTTTTGATGCTGGCTGGCAGCCACACACCACAACAACCACTCGCTCACCCTCCCCCCTACCCTTCCCAAGGATTGGGGACAGAATTAAAGGGGTAAAGGGAAAAGAGACTCATTGGCTGAGATAAGAACAATTTAACAACTAAACTACAATAAAACTGTAATTAATAATACTGATAATAATAGCAATACATACAGATATACAAATGAGTGATACACAGTGATACTGCCCATCACCCAACAACCAAGGCTCAGCATTTTCCCAGACAATGATCCTGGAGCAGGGAGAGTCCCGAAACTGCACTCCTGGAACAGAAATAAGAGCCTGAGTGCTCAAGAGACTGAGACAACACCAAGATGACACTGACAGAGGGGCGCCCAAAGGGAAAAACAGTTTTCTCTGCATATTGTCTATTACAAAATTCACTACTGAATGATACAGCTACTGATATTCTTGGTCATCACAGTACTTGTACTACACACAAAGACCAATATTTCTGTAGCTTGCATGTAGTTATAAGAGTGCATAGATGCATTTGGTAAAAAATGTTAACAACAGGAAGTGTTTGTTCACAATATGCACTTATCACTTTCAAATTGAAGTATTTCCTCCCTTTCCCTTCATTGTTGCAGTCTATCTGGTTTATGTTTATGCAAAAGCTACCTGAGTAGTATTTATTTAGATTTTTGTTTTGCTTAACATGTCTTTGACAGCAGTCCTTAATTTCCAGCCCTGTAATCTTAATTGTCTGATAGAAGGTAAATATCAAGCCGGTGAATATTCTCAAAGTACAGATCACCTGTACTTTATTAAGGAATAAGAAAAATATTTTTCTATATTTTCAAAAAGAAAACCCTTTTCATTTTGAAATTACCCAGTTAATTCTGGGATTACTTCTACAAAAATTAAAATATATATTTTGCACACACTGTCAGATTTCAGATAATGGCAAGGAAAACATGAATAGCTGGAAAACATTTTGTACAAAATCTTTGTGTAAATGTTCAGAAACAGCATTCTATAAACTTCATTTTGATGTTTACATCTTTCATGTTCTATAACAGCAATATCTGGTAAATTATATACAATGAAGTCAAAACATACAGTAAAATTCATATAAAACAAGTAGTAAAATATACACAATTACAGTAACATCGAGAGATACTACTAGTGTCAAAATTAGAAGCCATGCAAATTTATTTGTTTGCCTTCATCACTAGACAGAACCTGTTCTCTCTGCAGCATCTCAGTTTCTTTTTGTAACTTATAACTTCTTGTTATGTGGGTTGCATTATCATCTCACCATCAAATCTAGCTTCAAAACTTTGTCTATCTCAGAATGCTTTTCCCTCTTATTCTATGCCTCTTTTTCTTCTTCAAGCTCTCATTTTGCTTTCTTTCCTCTTTGCCCCCTCCCTTTCTTCTCTTCTTTCTTTCCATTCTTCCATCCCTTCTTTATACTTTTTAGTCTGATCCTTCCCTACAACCTTTCATGCCTGGCTGGGCAGTGCCGGCAAGTCTCCTTTAGCATGGTGTCACAGATATGCTGTTCACTGTGTAATAATAGAGAGCTTGTAAGTATTTTATTTCTGTCTATGTGTATTGAAACCAACCTTGGTATTCTGCTTAGAATGTTAACGAATCTTAGAAAGGAAAGTATTTGAAAGACATTATTCCTGTTAAGGCAAAATTCCACACATTCTGGTAAAAATAAGTCCACAGCGTAGAATTTAGACAGTTACAGGTAAGTCCTTTTCCCTGCCCTTCACACAGGTCAGGAAAAGCCAGCAACTTGCACAAACATACTGAAAACCTTGCAACAGCAGAAAAGCTCTGAAAAGCAGCCTCCAGCAAGCCATGAGGCAAAGCCTGGATCTTGCCTTTTTTGAACCTCCCCATCTCTCAGATACAAAAAAAGAACTATCTGGGACAGCAGACCACCAATTCTTCCTACACAATATGGACTGGAAGGAGCTTTTGAAACTTCGTATGTAAACTTGTCCAATTTCAAATGCTTTGTTGACTGCTGATCTCCCTGTAATTCTCACTGTTTCCTGCAGTACGTCCTGAGATTTCAACAATATTCTGTGTGCTTTTTGCTTCTCATCCTTCTCCATCTTTTTTTCATGCCTCCTGCTCATTTACCAAAGTAATCACTTTTATTTTCTAATTATCCTTACACTAAACACCAGTGAGTTTAGTAATCTATTAATAGTAACCTATTAATCCCGTATTGTTTTCAAATGAAATGTTCATAGTAGAAATAATACAAACCCAAAATAAACCCTTGAGATTTCTCTAGACCACATTTATCATTATCCTGTTTATTTCTTTTGCATGTTACACACTTTTCCCCCAATACTTTGTTACTTCAGTGCAAGAACTACCTCTTATATGCATATAACATTTTAGGCAGTAAAGCTGCACTATAAATTGTATAAATAAATAAATAAAACTTAGTGTTCTGTATATGGATATACATAAATTCAGTTACAAAGAAGTAAATATACAGGGACTCCTTCAATTTCAAAATAATGTAGTTCAAGAACAGTGTCCAGGCTTACAGAAGATGACTTTGGCTCATAAAATGCAAAAGTTAGAAAAATTATATTCCATTATTTGTAGAGAGAATAAACTTCAAAACTGACAAAAAGGACTTAAGGCATGTACAAATAGCTTTATTTAAATCTATAGAAAACTATATAAAATGTTCCTGTCACTTTAAAACTTATTTAAAGCCAACTGCAAACTGTCTGCATAAGAGAACAGGATTATACTAATTTAACAGTCACTTGGCTATTCCCATTTTCTCCCATATGGATTTTCCACTAAAGGATTGATGGGGTAAATTATTTTCATTGTCTCAGTCTAGACAGCAGCTAGATTAGGATCAAAACAGATGCTAGCTCTCATTTGGCCAGGCATACAGATACCACTTAGCTAACTGTGGTATACAGAAAGCAAAATGCTGTGGAACAGAAATCCTATGTATTCAGTGAATAATTCTCCTAGTTTCTCCAGTACAGATGTCAGCAACTTACTAGTTCTATTGGTGGGGAGGGGGAGTAGGAGGAAAAAAAAAGTGAGTCTCTTGATAACAATGCTGCATTATCTTTCAGTCAAGTGCAGGTAAGAAAAAGACACATCCACCATAGGCCAGAGTCAGATACTTTTGAATTCTAATGTGAACTATTGCATACACTCTCAGGTCTTCACCTATTTCTCAGCCAGTAACCCTATGATATGGCAGTCAGCTTTTCCAAAGAGCTGGACAACTCTGGGGATCATCTGACAAATCCAACATGATATACCCAGAAAGTATTAAGCTAAGGGGAGGTCCTCACCAGGTCAGGTATGGCCTAGTGAGGAAGGTAATGAACATCCAGTTCATTTTTATGCTACAGAAGGAGGACACGTATCCACATACATGTAGATACCTGCACATGTGCTCACACACAGACAGAGCAGCCCAAAAGTGAGGCAACTGCAATGTTTGCTGCTTGTAGGCCCTATCATTAGGAGAGACTTGAACACTGAAGTCAAGAGGAACTGAAGTGTCACTGGAAGAATCTATCTTCCTCCAACAAAAACCTCATTTGCATGTACAGCTGAGCAAAGTACCTCCAGTATGGGGGAAAAAGGTGTATGGAAGAACTCACACTGAAGTAGTCAAAACTGAAAAGGAACAGACCACAGAATGGTTGGGGTGGGAAGTAACCTCCGGAGGTCACCTGGTCCAAGCCCCCTGCTTGAGCAGGGTCACCTACAGCTGGTTGCTCAGGACCACATCCGGGCAGCTTTTTAATATCTCCAAGGTTAGACCAGTGGGCAGTGCTTGGTCACCCTCAGAGGGAAAAAGAGTTTCCTGGCATCCAGAGAGAACCTCCTGCTTCAGGGTGTGCCTGTTGCCTCTCGTCCTGTCACTGGGCACCACGGGAAAGAGCCTTGCTCCATCCTCTTTGCACCCTCCCTTCAGGTACACATTGATAAGATGTCCCTGGACCTTCTCTCCTCCAGGCTGAACAGTCCCAGCCTTGTTTTAATGGAACTTTTTAAACACAGGTGGCTGAGCTGGATTACTTGCCCTTCCAGGACCTGTAAATTTGTACTGACAGACAAGTTAGTCCAAGAGAGGAAAGACTACAACAGGTTTAAAAGAATGAGGAAAGCTAAAGAGAAGGATACAGACATCAAGCAACACGAAGCAATCCCGTTCTGTTCCTAAACCGCCACCTCCGCCTCCGCACTCCCACACACACTCCAGCTCCCGGCGGCGGCGACCTTTCCCCACTGCGCAGGCGCGGGGTAGCCCGCGCCTGCGCAGTGGGGAAAGGTCGCCGCCGCCGCCGCCCGCTTCCCCTTCCGGCTGTGTCTGGGGATTCTGTCAACATGGCAGCGGCGATGGTGCGGCGGCGCTGCCTCCTCTGGGCGGCAGGTAACCGCCGCTGCTCCGGGCTGGGGGCTGTGGCCTGGTGGGCGGAGGGGANAGCTTTTTAATATCTCCAAGGTTAGACCAGTGGGCAGTGCTTGGTCACCCTCAGAGGGAAAAAGAGTTTCCTGGCATCCAGAGAGAACCTCCTGCTTCAGGGTGTGCCTGTTGCCTCTCGTCCTGTCACTGGGCACCACGGGAAAGAGCCTTGCTCCATCCTCTTTGCACCCTCCCTTCAGGTACACATTGATAAGATGTCCCTGGACCTTCTCTCCTCCAGGCTGAACAGTCCCAGCCTTGTTTTAATGGAACTTTTTAAACACAGGTGGCTGAGCTGGATTACTTGCCCTTCCAGGACCTGTAAATTTGTACTGACAGACAAGTTAGTCCAAGAGAGGAAAGACTACAACAGGTTTAAAAGAATGAGGAAAGCTAAAGAGAAGGATACAGACATCAAGCAACACGAAGCAATCCCGTTCNAGGGGGGGAAGCGTTAGGTGTCCGAGGCGGGAGAAGGGCTGAAGAGAGCGGTGGGCAGCGCTGTGGAGGCTGGGGACGGGATGTTGGAAAGGGTTGGGGGCCTGAGGGGAGAGGGAGGAGGGTGCGCTGGTGCTGAGCGCGTTAGCGGGCGTGGGGGAGCCCCCCCCGGTTTGGTTTGGAGATCGCTGACGGTACGCGTTTCCTTACCCCGCAGTGGTTGCACATGTGGTGGCATCGGGTGCGGATTTTGTGGAGGATCTAGATGAGTCGTAAGTATTGGGGTGTCTTGCCGTATTACTTAAATATGGGGTGGGGGGGGGAATGACCCCAGACTGAAGGCTCTGCAGGGTGTGGTTGTCCAGAAAGCTGCACTGAAAAAGTTTGTCCTTTTTTTAGTAGCAATGGTAGAAAGATTGTGGCCTGTATTAAGTAGGTGCAATTAAAGAAGCTGAGGAACACTTTAATTTTGCCCCAAATAAAAGCTGATTGTGTTTAACCAATTTCTTCATTGGAGTTTGGTGTGTAGCTGCCGCAGGGAGTTGGGAGAACAAGAATAAGTGCATTCATGCATGGCTAGAAACAGGAGAGAGAGAGAAGGACGCCTGTAGGACTAGTACGTGGCTGATTGAAGTGCCAATGATATTCTAGTGTAAAAATGTGCTGTTACAACAGTTTTAGCTCTGAGACTGTGGAGGTGTTGAAATGGGTAGTTCTGCCCTTAAGTTGGTTGTGTACTGATGTTATTCATGTACTGCCTTGCTTCAGCAGTTTGATGGCTGTGTACTTGCTGTTCCCAATAAGAACTAACTATCCAAAAAAATGGAATATTTTTTTTGTCAGCAGGATTATCAGAATTGATTTAGAAGGTATAGAAAATACTAGCTGGTAGGGGAGGAGAAAGTGACATTAGACAACTGCTTCATTATAGATAAATTTAAGACAGTTAAAGGCGATGTTTTCATAAGGATTCAATCCATGATACATTGCGTCATAGAGTTAAACAGTCAGAAAACCATTTGCTTTTTACTATATTGCTTATTCAGCTAGAGAAGATAATAATAGGATTAAGTGAGCTGTAGTGGAATTATTGGGGAGGGAATGAGAATGTATGGAAGGGTTACTGAAAAGAGATATATCCCCATCTCTGACTGATATAAGCAGAGAAACAGTTTGGACTGGATTTTCAAAGCTTGTTTTTAAAACATGCCTCATTTTCACTGGCTGAAGATAAAGAAGCTAAATGAATAAAATAGTATCTGTGCTCCTGTGTCATATTCCTGTATCATGTTTCCACAGGTATAAATTTAAATGTAATTAAATGTAATTGCTGGTTTGGAGCGAAGAAGCATAATTCTGTATTCACATAACCTTTTTAAATAGATTATAAAAGAAAGTCCTATTTTAGAACACTGGGACTTTTCAACTACAAAACTATACAGATTTTTGTATTTGCAATTGGGAATAAGAATTAAATAGTGAGTTTTTCAGGACAGCGGTTTGGTTATTTTTAGCTAATTGGCAAATGGTAAAAAAAAACAGGCAAAAAATTGGGAGCAGTGACTGGTGAAACTTTGAAGTTTTCCATTTTATAGAAAGACCATTACAAACACATTATGGAGTTTTTGCTGTTGCTAAAAACTTTGAGTTCTATTTGGATTTTGGTAGTTTCAAACAAGACCTAGCACAAGGTTCAGGTCCCTTTCCCAGCCTTGCAAGAGCAAGAGCAGAGAGGACCTAAAAGAGGTGCAAGTTACTCAGCATCACATGGAAGGGATGCAAAATAAGAGCTATGGTTCCTGTCAGATTATGCTGTTCTAACTGCTGGCTGTCTCAGGTCAGTACTCATCTTGTGATATTTGCTGAGTTGTTCCAGTGTAATAACAAAGCAGATAAGTAACTTGACTAAAAAAGGAAATATTTTTCCATCTGTGATGCATTAGTGGCTCATCCCAGGATCAGAAGCATCAGAAATGCTGCAAGTGGGGTGAGAAGGGAGACAAGAAGGAATAGAAACAGCAGCTGGGTTGGATTAAGGGCTTTGGAATTGTGGCCTTGGTCTTCAGTTTTGCTTCATTCTGGTCTCTTTTATCCATTAATGATTAAGTGGAAACTGAGGCAACATTTGGTCATGTAGTGACAAATGTTGGGACGTTGTATGTATTTGAGACAAATCATTTTGATTCAAGGATATGCAACACTTATATTATCTTTCCACCAGTGTGATTGTGCCTGTGTCAGCTGACAGAGAGAGGATTGCATAGGATAGTTAAAAAGAGACACTGAAATTTTATGCTCGGAAATGTATTTACAGGGCCTAGAAACAGCACCTTGAGAAAATGCTTGAGTACTCATTTGTGCAGGTTTCCGGTTTTCTTCAGCAATGTGTTGAAGTTCCTTAATGTTGTCTAATAATTTAATCATTGACATTACCAAAACTAGGATGAGTTTAGCTGCTTTTTGTCACACTTCAGATTTTAGTTTCTGTCAATGTTGATGTTTTAATTAAATCGGTGCTTGTAAGTGAGTAGTTCAATTTGACATTTATTCTTGTAAAAATTGCAGTATTTTTTATAATATCTTTTGCTAAAGTTATTAAATTCTATTGGAATGTTCTGCCTCCAGATGCTTCCTTTTTTTTCCCTTTTTTTTCTTTGCTGTCTGCTGGTTTTGTGAGATTTCATTCTACCTTTCGCAGTGCTTTAATGCCCTTTGCAATCTGCTGTAACAGTCAGGCGGTGGCAGGGGAAGGAGAGCATTTCATTGTAAACTCCTTTTACAAACCAAAGGTGATATTCTAAATTGAAGCATGGCCCAGGATCTGATACTTCATTAGAACTTCATTAGAGTTCTCAAGAGATACTAGACTCTGACTAGCTCTTTAATTACTTCTGTTGCACTTGGGGTGGTGAAGTGAATTTTTAGTGAGGTCCACCAGGCAATTTTGTGAATTAAAAATGCTGCTTTCCTGTAGCAGTTTTATGCTAGTTGCTGCAAATGCCTTTTCTGCTGTACAAGCATTGTGACCTTAGTATGCCATCAGGAAAAGAAAAAAGATAAATTTATCAGTGAAATGCTGCAGTTCTAAGTTTGAAGCACTCATTACTGTAATTAGATTATATTCATGGTTTCTGAATTTTTTTTTCAAGCAGTAGGCCAGCATCAGCCTTAGTGTTTCTTCAAGACCATTACAAAGCTCTTCAAATAAAATATAATAAATGTTCTCATTCTGTTTACTGCCTACGAGCCATTTATAGGCATGTTGCATATTGGGAACTAGTGGGTTGGGCTATAGCTTCTATTCACTGGATCTTAACTTGGAGTATAGATCACACACTTATTAGTTGATGTATATATTAATCTCTTTTCACAATAAATGTTACAGTAAGAACGTTGTATGATGTATTTTATAGCATGTGACATTACTCCCAGTTCTAGTCACTTTTACAAAGCCCATCTTTTATAAAAATGTCACATTAGAATTCTGTCTTATTTATCAATGTAGAAATAGTTGAGTAATGAGAATTTCTATGATCTTGTATTGACAACAGTTGAGTGAAATGTGTAAGTGACAATTCAAGTGGTATGAAGGAACTTTGATTTATTATGTGCTATTTTTCTTTTAGATGTTTTAACTTTTAGTGACAGATTTGCATTTAATGAAGCTAGTCAGTTCGTTAAGATATCGTTGCTCTAGCATTAAGAGTATTCATTAGTACCTGTGTATCTCTGGTTTTTATCAGTAAGTTAAACATTTTCATTACAATATGTTGGTTTCTTATGTGCACCTTTTATAAGAACATAACTGACATACCTATAGTAGAATGATGGAGGTTGAACTAAAATTGCTTTGCACGTTAACACTGAAGATAATTTAGTTAGTCTACGTTCGGTAAAGCTAAGATTAACAGTGTAAAGCAATGCTCTAAGAGTCTATATTAGTTGATCTATGAATATCCAACATTTTCTAAACAGTCAACAACAGTGTTTAATAGAAGTAGAACAGCTGCAAAATACTTCTTCCCCTTGGATTACATATCCTAGTCTTTTGTGTGTTTTGGTGTGTTTTCTGATTTCTTACTGTTTTTCTGGTTTGGGGATTTTTTTTGGTTTGTTTTTTTTTTGTCTTGGGAAATGGTTATAGAAACCTAATTGTATGTAGAAACTGTGTATGTAGTATTATGTGCAGGGTCAATCTTAACACTGAAAACCAACTATTTCCTCCTTGCCCTGACCCCCAAAGAAAGAAACAAAACCGAATTCTTGTGTCTATAGTGTTGTGCCAACTTATTTGTAGACTTTGCCTGCTTTACACAAACACTTCATCTACTTATTTCCAGATAATATCATATATTGATTTCATTTTTTTCCCCTTCTAGGTTTAAAGAAAACCGTAAAGATGATATTTGGCTTGTAGATGTGAGTATATGAGAAAAATGGAAAGACCTGCTGGGGGAAATTGAAACACAAAATGCTATAGTCTGTAGTAAGGCTCCTTTGTTGTCTGGAAAATTGTTTGTATGTGGTACAGAAAAATTACATGACAGTAATTCTTCTGACAGAAGAATTGCTCAGTATGAACCAGGAATTAGACTGAGTACTGGATGCAGACAGGCTTCATCCTGTATTTTACAGTCCTTAAAAAACAAAAGCAGATTACCTAACAATTACAGTCAGGAGGTGATAACCTCCATTCAGAATTTTTACAATTCCATTCTCTAGTTATACCAGCTAATTTGTTTTCTAGACATTTAGCATTATAGCATCAAATATATGGGAGGCTTCTTTTAGTTTTCCAATGCGTTTGGAAAGATTCAGTGCTTCTTATTTCAGAGGCAAGGAATTATTAAAAAGGTTGGCTTGTTTGGAAATGGGTAAAATTCTTCTTATCTCACCCAAATATGAACTGTAATTGCCAAATTGTGTAATTCAGATTTGTGATTTTTGAGTGTGGGGGGAAATTATATATACTGATTCAGTATTGATCAGTACTATATAGGAAAACAAAACTCAACTTTGTCAAGTTGTGACCTGATCTTGTTATACCAAAACATTGTTACCTTCCCTATTAACCTCACTGAAGTGTTGCAGGTAGACAGATGCAGAAAAATGAAATGATGCCTCTCAGCTCTGCTTAGCCCTGAGAAAATAGGATTAATTTTACAGTGTGCTTGCGTAAAAGTAGTTGCTGAAGAACCGAAATACAGAGGGAAGCTTGGGGAAAGTAGACATACATATTTATATATATATAGCATTCCCCTATTGGCAAGTAAATTCATTTTCCTGGATAGGTTCATTACATGATCTGTTGACTTCAGCAATTGAATGTATTCTTTTCAAGCTTGTGTTTTGGTATTAAAAATATCGCCAAATCGTAAAAGCTCTGTTTGTCACTCCAGCTTTGTAATTAATTTATTCAGACTTAAAGAACACCGTGACTGGAAAATAAGCCTTGCTAATGTATTTGAGAGTTAATCATAGAATCAACTTCCTTTAATTATTTCTCATCATTAACTTCTCTCCCTTTTAAAAAAAAAAAATGTATTTGCTTTTCAGTTTTATGCACCTTGGTGTGGCCACTGCAAGAAATTGGAGCCTGTGTGGAATGAAGTGGGTATAGAAATGAAAAACATGGGCTCTCCAGTAAGAGTTGGGAAGATGGATGCAACTTCCTTTTCTAGTAAGTATGGTTTGGTTAGGAGTAGTTGGAAACTGTTCTTAAATTTTAATTAGTCGTTCATCTGTATCATAGCAAATGTATGTGAACAGTCACTGGAGAACAATTTCCTGATCTTTTTCTTTCTAGAAGTGTCAACATGGGATAGTATCTGGTTTTTTTTATTACACTTGTTTCTGCTAGTGTAGGGAATTCTTCCTGAAAAATGGAAGGTAAAAGCTTTTAAGAAATATGCTTTTGATATACTTACAGTACAGTTATGCAAGCATCTTTGTGGTGTGTTTCCTGACAGCATCCAGTTTTCTGTTCCTTGTATTTCTGTTAGACAAGTGCTTGTGTTCTTGCAGTTACTCTTTTCGGTTCATCAATCCTTAAGATTTTACACCAAAAGCCTGCTGAAATCACTGAAGTGATTGCATCAGTATTCAGCTAATTTCTCCCCATATTTTCTGTAAATGTCATCTTGAAGAACCAGTTCCAGCCATTTTAATGTTTTCATTTTTGATTATACTTTCATATGTAGTGACCTTTTCAGTGGAAACCCAAAACTTTAGTAATTTAGAGGAATGGTTTGGGTCATGAGGGGATTGTTGCAAGCTTGCTTAACAGTATTTTCTTAGTTTTAGTGTGCTTATTTATTGTCCTATCACTTAAATATCCTTCTGGTTCAATACAATTTATGAGGGAAGGTATAAGGAGTGTTGGGGCCCAGGTGAGATCTATGTGTGATAAAACTCTGTTAATACATGTAATGTTTTTAGGTAATACCTGTTAAACCTGATTATTCAGGATTGTTATATTTGCATAAAATATTACGCAGAATACTTTTTTCAGTGATATTCTGTTTTTTCTGTGCTTACATATAGCAGAGTTTGGTCTTTAGAGATTAAAATGGTCTTGTCTCAAACCCCAGTTTATGGTATGTAGCTTTTATTTTAAAACCACATAAATTTGACCTCATGTTTCACCTTGAAGATACTTAGTTGCTAAAGAAAAATAAGTCTGGAGATTTTAAAGTTTCAAGATCATACAACCAGATAACTTCAAACTCCCTTTTAGATTTGGTGGATCTGTAACATACCAGTCATGTATAGCAAATTCTGAATCATATATGTTGTATAAACTCTTACTTTGAAATAACCTGGTACTAAATTTTTGTATTTGATAATCTGAAACAGAATTGGCCCTTTGTTTTTGTTCTAAAATTTAGTTTTGCATATTTAAAAATTACTAAAAACTGCAAGGGTTAATTTGTGCCCTGAAAATGTTGTTCTTCTCAGATTTGCTACCAGTTTTTTGAAGAACAGAATCTGATAAATCTTTTGAAATAGTTCCATGCTTTTTATTTTGAAAGTGGAAATTTTACAATATCTGGATACGAAAGACTCAGTCAACTCTGTTCAATGTCTTCCCAATCTAAAGATTTTCTGAAATCTAAGTAATTCAGTCTTGAGAATATCAGAAGGAAATTCAGCTGGGCACACTAGCGTGACTAGGAAGGAACATGCATGCTTGGCACTGCAGAGTTTGTGTTCCTAATAGGAATGTGAGGTAGCGTGAAAAATCTGAACTTTGGGCAGCTTGTCATCAGAGAGTTGAGTTCACAACTGAACATATAAGGCATCCAGTAAGTGTTGCCTCTGGTAGCTGTGTGGAATGATGATACAGCAGTTATATCAACAGAACAGTCACCCAGTGTGGTATCAGGTGAATTTTCGGGGGGGCTAGCCTCAGAAGTCCACTGAATGGGATCAAAGTAGAAGTGTGTCACACCTGGGGCTAGCATAATTGCTGCTGTTTGCCTGTACTCCCATTCTTTATATCAACAAGTGGAGGTAATGATGTGAATAAGTCACTTCCATGATGTTGAGAGGATTTTGGTAATCTCCATGTCTGGGATATTTAAAAAATTATATTAAAAAATGTCTATTTTGTAGTTCTCCTGACTGTGCTCAAGAGCTGTGTGGCGGGTTGGCCCTTGGCTGGGGGCCAAAACACACACACCCGCTCACACAGTCCTTGCCCCCACCCAATGATAGGGGAGAGAAAGAGGTAAATGGCAAAGAGGACTCGTGGGTTGAGATAAGGACAATTTAATAACTAAGCTACAATAATATTGGAAATAATACTTTATACAAATATACAATGTGATACACAGTGATGCTGCCCCTCCCCACCTGATGACCAAAGGCCCAGCCCACTCCCGGCCAATGACCCTGGAGGAGGGAGCGAATGGGTGATACACAATGATACTGCCCCCCCCAAAAGGCTCAGCCTGTTGCCAGCTAATGATCCCCAGAAACCTCACTCATGATTCCCCCAAAAAGGGGGGGGAAGGGGGGGTGGGTACACTGCTCCCGGAGGCACTCGTGGAACGGAGGTAACAACCCAAGCATCCCAGGCTGAGAGCTGTCTGAAGCAGGGGGAAAAAAACCAGCTAATAACCCCCCCGGAGAGGGAGGATTCCGAAACTCACAGAACGGAGATAACGAGCGTCCCGGGCTGAGAGCTAACGGCGTCTGTGGGGTGGGGAAAGACCTTGGGAGAGCGAATGCAGGCACCTGAAGCGAGATGATCCGGAGCCCAAGGGAAGTGAAAGAGAGCGATCTCCTGGAAGGGTCCTCACCTATATACTGGGTATGACGTGCATGGGATGGAATACTAATTGGTCAGTCTGGTTTCAGTCCGAACCTAGGAGCAAATCCCAGGCTAGCAGCTGGACTGTGTCTCTTTGCTTGTCTGCTGACCTTGGCAGCAGAACAAAACATCGGGTCTTTATCAGCTTCTCCTGAGCAGGAATCCAAAACATAGCTTCTTGCTAGCTATTTATGAAGAGAAGGGAAAAAAAATTAAATTTCTTCTACTTAACCCACGCAAGCTGTACAAGGAGAAATTAACTACCTGTCACCAGCTCTTGTGATTGAATGTTCAAATGCACTTTTTAATGCTTTCTAGCTCTATGTAGTACAGCTCTGAGAGAAAAGGATCAGAATCAAATTGATCATAGTATGCCTATTTCTTAGCTCAGTCTCCTTTGACTAAGGTGCTGGTAGGTGAGCTGCTACTTTTATTTGTAGTGCTGTGCAATTAAGGTTTTGATCCAGGCAAATGACCTTAGGGTCGTAATTTCTAAACTGTTATTCAGAGCCCTACACACAAGTCCTCCCACATCTGCGGCTCTGGCATCTGGTTTGTAGCTTCAAAATGTTTATGTTAGAAGTATTGAATCTAGGTGCAATTTGAGTGCAGGAGTTGTTTTTCAGGAAGTAGTTGCACAAACATTGTCAGAACTTTAGACTTATTTTAGCCTTTTTTGAAGACTACTTAGTTTAACTTTTGGAAAACACTGAATTTACTGGAAAGTGTCGTTTAAGGTGGCTGCTGTTGTGTTCACAACTGGAAGGACACTTGTAAATTGTACTCCTCTAATGGATGGCAGCAAGATACAAGTTCTTAAACAGGAGGTGGAGGGAAAAGTTCTGGAATTGTCTTACTTTTTACCACTTTAGTAAGCAGTAGGTAAGAAACTGATTGCTTAGAACGTGTCTATTTCTGTTGAAATTGATTACTGTAGATATTTACCTCTGTAGAATGTGCTTTAAAAACTGACTTTTTGTAACTGCTGCAGTATGATACTGCCCTTCGGTTGTTACCCATTACTGTAGCACAAGTCGTTAATGGTCTGTTATATTTCTTTTAAGCATTAGTATTTACAACTCTGGTTCCGTGATGCTTAATTCTTGCCTCTGGTATTTTCAGCCAATTGTATGTGCGTGTTAAATGCATACTATGTTTTGGTGAACACTGACCAAGCATGTGAATTTAGAGGATTCTCAAACTGTTTGACTTATGGCAGGTGAATTGAGAGCTTGTGCTGGGACTCTGCAGTACTACTGAAAGAGGTCCAAAATTTAATGATGTAGCTTCATAACAGCAGCTTCCTGAAAGCAAGTAAAATAATTCATATTGAACTAAGGGGTAGGTTTTTCATTTATTTATGTGGCTTGAGTAGTAAACTATGTTTAAAGATTAAGGTAGGAGAGCAAGAAAGTCTTGGTTCACTCTGACATTAACACATTTTTTTCAGGTATTGCATCTGAATTTGGAGTCCGAGGCTATCCAACAATTAAGCTGTAAGTTGGTGTTTCCTGTTTTTCTAACAGTTACCTATCATACCACTGATTTCATGACAGTACAAAAAAATAGTGGTCTCCTCTTAAAAATCCCAAACAAAACCCCCAAAAAACTCCATTATTTCATTTTGATCTTATCTTTGATTTCTACTGGACTGTTTTGCATTGAAATTGAGTAACATTAAGCTTCTTATTTAGAAACAAAACTCTTAAAGGGAGGTTAGCAAATTTGGAGTTCATTTAACTGCTGTTTTCTATGCAGCTTAGTAAAAGAGTGTATATATAAATATATATTTCAAATGTATATATATATTTCAAATGTGGTGTTATTATTATTAAAAGGAATTTTGTGCACCAATTGATTTAACGCCTTAAGAGTGATTCAGGCAGTGAGTGCATACCTGAGTCTTCCTGTTAACTTTTATGAGCTGCTGATTGCATTTTCTTATTCTCAATTACCTCTCTCTTCTCTTGAGTGTACCTGAAAAATCTTATGTAAATTACAATAGTGGGTACTATACAGGGTGAAGTGTGAGAGGAGTTGTTTGGCAAAAGAAGTATATATAGGGGGTTTTTTTCTACACATAATTAAAAAAAAATCAGTAGAGAAAAACATTTATAGGAAAATACCAGTCTATAATGGTATTATATGTACTTGTTTATAACACATATAGAGTCCAGTACAAGGTCATGTTAAATAAAGTAATTTTGAGTACTTTTTACTATGAACATACTGGATTTGTTAGCAGGTTGTTGTTTAAGAACATTGTATTCATAATATATAATATATCTTGTCAAGTGAGTTTTCTCAAAAAGATGTCAGAGATGTTTAGCTTATTGATCTTTAAGGATGAAAAACTTCATTGACATATAGAGGCATAGAAAATTGGATTTTTGTTTCTTTTTTTTCTGTGAGTTTCCCAAACCTATATGGATTCAACGAAAGCCTGTTAGAATTGGTAGAACTTACCTGAATATTCCTACAGTACAATCATGCTCTATCCCCTGTCAGCAGAGTACAGTGAACTGACCAACAGTGTACGGAAGCTTAATTTAGTACATAAATTCAGAAGGTTTTGGAGGTCATTTTATATTTCTCAATTATAAAAAAGCATGAAAGAAGTTTACATATATTTGTCTTTAACAAGGACTAATCCTTGAGTGGTATAAACATTGAGTTTTTGGGGTTTGGTTTGCATGTGTGCGGTTTTTGTGTGGTTATAAGGAAATGTTCCAAATGACCTGTGTGCTTACAAAGTAAATAACTGGTGGGAACTAGCAAAAAAATAAAATCATGAAAGAATGTTAATTGTTTTTTAAAGGCAGTAAATCAGATATTGTGTAGATAAGTTTTTACTCCGTAATTGCGTTGCATTGCATTGTTGAGTTTTGTGGTCTGATGACCACTTCTTTTATCTGAGTGTTTGAAAAATTATCTTGCTTTTTTTGCTTGCTAAAAAATGACAGTAATAAACATGTGAAGATTGAGTATTTCTATATGTGCAGATAGAGGTTAGCTGATTTCAATTCTCTTCTTTTTTTGGTCTTTATGTAGCTTAAAAGGTGACTTGGCATACAACTATAGAGGACCTAGAACTAAAGATGATATAGTTGAATTTGCTAATAGAGTAGCAGGGTAAGTATACTCTTCTGTGAGACTGTTTCTGGTGACTTAAAACTTCTGTAGGATTTTGAGGTGGGCCAAAAATTACATCTATTTAAAAAGAACAAGACATTGACTTGAAGTTGAAAACTATATGCACTACACATGTAGTTGCATGTGAGACTGGTGGTGAGTAGCACAGAGGTAAGCAGAGGCTGGCTGGTCACAATCTCTTCTTTATGGTGCAAGAACTAAGGGCTTTTCAGAGTAGTAGAAACTATGAACAAACGAAACTCATGAAAGCCAGAAACAAGACTACTGGCCTCAATGTTGCCTGGTAGGCAGACATCATTACTGGGGCAGAATCTGGTTAATACTCAAAAGTATTGTTAAAAATATCAGTTTAATATATGCATCTGAAGTTATGGTAATTGGCAACATATAGAAAATGCTTTTACAGAATTGTTCATAACAATTTCTGTTGGCTTTTTCTTCCCTACAGTGGCCTGTGTCCTCAAAATGTTATAGGCAATAATCTTTGGTGAGAGAAAAGAATCATATTTCTTTACTTTATACTCTGATATAATTAAGAAGCATTCATATTGGTACATAATATTAATTATTGTTCAGAATTCTGTGGTTTAGGAATATCAGTGATATCTAGTAATTTACCAAAATTTTGTGAGATTATTTATTTCTAAGACCACATTTTCTCACTGCTGTGCTTCCATTCAGAATCTCTTTGAAATGATTGAGACCTTGTTGTGGCCTTTCTCTATATAAAGAGGGCTTATAAGAAAGATGGAGAGGAACTTTTTATCAGGGCTTGTACTGATGGGATAGTGGTTTTAAATTGAAAGAGGATAAGTTCAGATTTGATGTAAGGAAGACATTTTTTGCTATAAGGGTGGTAAGGCACTGGAACAGATTGCCCAGAGAAGCTGTGGATTCCTCATCCCTGGAAGTGTTCAAGCTCAGATCTACTGCAAGATATCCCTGCTTATGGCAGGGGGTGTTGGACTAGGTGATCTTTAAGGTCCCATCCATCTCAAACCAAACTCCAAACCAATCTGTGATTCTGTGGCCAGTAAATGACATGCATGTATATATCATAGCAGCATTTTGTAAGATATTAGTTTCAAATTTAAGTGTGCTATTTGAGGAACATGAGTTCATTTTGGGGGGATTTTTAGTTTTTTTGCTTTTAGTGGAAACTAAAATAATAAATTGAAATAATTAATTTGCATTTTGGAATTTAGTTTAAAAAAACCCACAAAAATCTGTATGGCATTTTCTTTGGGATTTTTTTTTGTCTGGATTTTTCAGTTTGTAGAAACTAAGATTTTTCTTTTTCCTTTCTTCCAGACCTCTTATCAGGCCACTTCCCAGCCAGCATATGTTCGAGCATGTGCGAAAGAGGCATCGTGTACTTTTTGTGTATGTTGGTGGTGAATCTCCTTTAAAGGTTTGAAGCTTGATTAGATAGTGTTACTTCTTTTGGCTCTTCACAGATGCAGTTTAAAATATCTTTCTAAAACGTTCAAAGACTGAAGTGCATGCTTGTAATCAATTCTCATCTTTTTACATTTATTGAAGTGTTTTTACTTTCTTGTGTCATAACCCTATGTTCTGATTACTCTTTGAATATAAGATATGTCACAAAACTTTTGTTTGTAGCATGCTTTTAGCAGAAATTAAATTTTTAATTCAGGAATTAAAAAACATTTTGTATTTCTGCAGGAAAAATACATTGAAGTTGCTTCAGAACTAATAGTTTATACATACTTTTTTTCTGCCTCGGAAGATGTGTTGCCTGAGGTAAGCTGTTTCAGTTCGTAGTGTTTCCACAGAAATGGTATAGTTCTTCTCATATTTATAATTTTGCTGTTGTGATGGCACAGAGATGGCTTTGGTAAATTTCAGACTAACTACACTGAAATATTTAATTTTTGAGTCTGTATGGGGAAAGAATGTAAACTAGATTTCTGATTGTCATTGCTTTTTATTGGCCAAATTACTTGTTCATTCATATTAATAAAATTAAATGGGAGATAGCAAGAATCCAACATGGACCATGCAACCTGGTCAAGAAGGTAGTTACTTTGATTTTAGACAATGCAAAGCTCTTGTTGCTCCTGACAGCCCTTTTGCCAGCCACTTCTATGACTAGTTTTGGGGGTCTGTGGCATGGAGTACCACTGGTACCCTAATAATTAAAGAAGTAAGTGAAAAGATAAGTTGTTTTTTTTTTTCACCTTGTGCTATACAGCTGAAGAAAACATTAGTCTACCTGGGGATCAACCAATCCAATCTACTGGCTGAGAATTCTCATGTGGCTCTTTGGAGGATTCTGTAACAAGGAAATAATTTACAGTTAGTCACAAAGATGGAAGAAATTGCTATTACTGTTTTTAGTCTAACCATTGTTGCTCACCTGTTGGACGGAAATCAAGAGGCTTTTCCATTTATTGTTATCTCCAAGTGGGACCAAAATCTGCTCCAAGCCTGATAATGCGTGACTTTGAAATTAGTTTAGGATTAGCAGAGTGAGAACCATCATAATTTATTTTTTATTAGGCACCTGCATTTTCCAACATCGTAAGTAGAACTGACCTCATTATAAATGATATATTGTTAGATTCCTGAAGCCTTGTATCAAAAACTACCTCAATTTAAATATTGCTATTTACACTTCAGCCCCAGCTGAGCAGGAAAAGTACTGTTCACTTGAGCAGTAGAAAGAGTGTAAGAAACTGGAACTCTTTCAGATTCTGTAATCACAGTGATGTAAGCAGTGAGCTGTGTTCCCACTAAATGTAATTTCCCACAAATGCAATTTAAACTGAAGTAGTGACAGTATGCAGTATTCTGTGGAGAGAAGCAAAACTGTTATTAAATCGCTGGTTGCTAGTTGTAGTGAGGCTTTGCACGACAGTATTCACGGTTAGACTGTTGTTTTGTCACCTTAGGTAATCTTGTTCCAAGCTTCAGGCATCTTTTGCAAACTATGAGCTGTACATAAACTGATTAGCCCTTTAGAGATGCTAAACTATGTTTTGAGTAAATAAAGCATCATCTAGAATTACCTTCTTGCTCGTTCGTGTGAGCTGTTACATTATAAATTTACTGCTCTAACATGTATTTCCATCCAAGGTAATGCAAAATGATTACAGAAGGCACGTAATTTGGAAAAGCATTCATGATACTTTTCTTATGTTTCCCAAACATATCAGTAAATGAGACAATTCAACCAACATCATCATCAAAACTAAGCTCGTGATACAGTGTTTTCTTCACAACAAATGCTGTTAGAATTTTAACTTAAAATGGTAGCAAGCAGTAAGGAGTAGATGCAGTATTTCTTTCGTGGCCTTTTTACTGAAAACGTGAGCAGAATAAGATTCTTTTAGGTTCCAAGGGAAAGGTTTCTACACCTTTTTCTTTTTTTTTTTTTTTCAGTATACTGCTGACCATCCTAAATATTGCGCTTAGGATAGTAATGTATGCAATCATTGTTCTATTTGCCTAAATTAGAGCTCTTTGCAGCCCTGTCTGATGAAGCTGTGTCTTTATATTCCCATCAGCCTGAAGCACAAGAAATAGCCCAGATTTAGTGGGACAGGTTATCAGTGTTACTATTTTTTCTACAGTATTGGCTGGCCATTTAGTGGAATTAATGGTATGACAGGTATGCTGACAACAGCACAAATTGAGAAAAGAGAGCATGATGGATGAAACCCTCAAGTTATGATCTTTTGTCTAAAGTTCATGTCCAACCAATAAAATATTATTCATGCTACTGCTTGAGTAAGTAAAAATCCTACTTCATTTCTGCTTTGTGAGACCTACCTCTCAAAAATACGTTTATGGTGTGTTACTTTTTAATATGCAGAAGCTGCTAAAAGACAGAAAGCATTTCAATGTACTTTGAGGTTTTCCCCGTGGATTACATTTTCACAGTTTAAGATTTTGTTTGTTTGTGTAAAAATCTTTTAATCTTCCATGGATTAATTGAAAACTACTTCTCTTTCAGTATGTGACATTGCCTGAATTTCCTGCTGTTGTGGTCTTCAAAGATGGAACTTACTTTGTTTATGATGGTAAGTAAAAGTGAACATTACCTTAAGGCAAGATATTTAAAGTATATATGGAGAAACTGGAGCAGTTGGGATTTTTTTTGAAGGTTGGGTTGTGGTGCTGGGAAATTCCCCAATTTTATGATAGCTCCTTCATGAGACAGAAGAGAAAAAGCTAATTAGTTCTTACGGAACAAAGTGCGTTTGAGAAAGAATTGATTTTAGCAGTACTGAAGTAGAAGTGATGACATTTGGTTTATGTTAACAATAAGATATTCTAATATCTTCTAATATTATTGCTTTGCTGGCATTAATGCACTTTTAAAAGTTATACCTTCACTCACTGTCCAAATTCATCATATGCAAACCAGAAGACAGCTCTTGCTGAAGAGGAGTCACACGTAAGATGAGTTTACCATTCACAGAATCACAGAGTGTTAGGGATTGGAAGGGACCTCAAAAGATCATCCAGTCCAATCCCCCTGCCGGAGCAGGAACACCCAGATCAGATCCCACAGGAACGCATCCAGGCGGGCTTTGAATGTCTCCAGAGAAGGAGACTCCACCGCCTCTCTGGGCAGCCTGTTCCAGTGCTCTGTCACCCTCACTGG
>VZTO01000433.1:1904-27700 GCA_013400615.1 Syrrhaptes paradoxus | reverse complement strand
CATCACCTTTCCAGGGATGGAGGTGAGGCTGACCAGTCTATAGTTACCCGGGTCCTCCTTCTTGCCCTTTTTGAAGACTGGTGTGACATTCGCTTTCCTCCAGTCCTCAGGCACCTCCCCTGTTTCCCACGACTTGCCAAAGATGATGGAGAGTGGTCTAGCAATGACTTCTGCCATCTCCCTCAGCACCCGCGGGTGCATCCCATCAGGACCCATGGATTTATGGGTGTCCAGATTACTTAACCGCTCAAGCAGTTACTTAACTGCTCCAAGCAGTTAATCAGATTTCCTCTAAGTGCTCTTCCTGACAGTCCAATCTCCCTCTCTTGAAGTTAACTTGACTTTTTTTCAGATTTGTACTCTGCCCAGAGATTGCGTAAAATGGTCCCGTTTGAGCTTTTTGTGCCTTGGCAGTACAATCTGTATACTTTCCTCTTCCTTCACAGTTTTTGAAGGAAGGCTTGCTGTACTAAGAAACTGATTCTGCTTTTATTGCCAATATTAAAATTTTGAGGGCCTTAAGTGATAGCTTTGAGCAAATGTGACTTTCACATTTGTGTTAGCTGGATTTTAGTAGAGGGAAAGAATCAGACAGCATAACTTCTCCCTATGTAACTGATGGATTGTACTATGCATGCATAGAACAGTTGACCAATCAGTCTGTTTTTCCCTTTCTGAACTTTTTTTTTTACTTGTGATTAAAATCTAATTACAGTTATGTTGCTGGTAGGTGTTAGAATTTGATTTTTTACAGGTTAAAACACCTAGCATCTGAAACTGTAGCCTTCAGTATAACCGATACTGAATCATACATAAATATTTGTTCTTTTATATTCACAGTGCAGTTAATGCATCTGCTTTTTCTTGATTTCTTTCTATGTCATTTAAAGACTAACAAATACTGTTTTCTTTATTTTTGTATCTTTTCACTTTGTTTGAAATATGATCCCCCTCATTTAAAATCAGGGATTGAAACTCTTCCTTTTGCACTTGGTCGCAGTTATCTTCCAGGATAGTATTGTTTATCCTTGATTTGGGAAAAAATAATAGTCAAATCAGCTTTTCATACTTTACTGTAATACACTTACTTTTTGTTCAGCAATTGAAAATAGCTTTGGAAGTTTTAAAATTGAAGAGAAATGTCCAGAAATGGAAAATAGAAAGAAATAAGAGAAGAAAATGGTGTTTTCCTCTATAGTACTGAAATAAATAAATCTGATTGCCCACCTTGCCACAAAAAAAAGCCAAACAAACTCCTAATGCATGATGTGTGTTTAATTTTCAGCTTTTTTTTTTTTTTTTTTAGAGTACGAAGATGGTGATTTGTCATCCTGGATAAACAGAGAAAGATTTCAAGTCTATCTTCACGTAGATGGCTTTACGCTGTATGAACTTGGAGATACAGGTGAGACGCTGCTGCCACTGAACTCTGGCATCTCTTATATTTAACTCTAAGAAAAAATAAAAAGAACTAAGAGTGTAGGCTTTTTTAAACTTAAAACATGAAATAATCTCAGAGTTAGAGTTGAGAGTAACAATGTTGTTTTAATGTTGGCAAGACCTGTTCTATTGACTAGAAGCTTCACCCAAAGCCTACACTAGTCCTTTCCTCACAACATGAAAAATAGAGTTGTCTAATCCTGTAATATTAAAAAAAAACTCGTAGGACTTTTAATTTAAGAGCATCTTAGTTTTTGCATAAGTTACATATCAACTCTTGGAATACATACAAGGAATTTTATGACTGCATTTAGAAGTATCAAATATGGATACATTTAGTTTTGTCTTACATCTAAACATCTTTAAAGTAGATATGATAAAGAAGAGAGGTGAGCATGTACCAAAGTGGACCTGTCCTGGAATAATTTAGCTTTTCTCTAGTACAACTTTGCAAGCCAAATGAAAACTTTGCACCCAAGTGACTTCTGGAATAGGCAAATGACTTGTACTGCTCTTAAGGTATACATAATCTGAAGTAGCAGAAGTGCTGTAAGTGTTGATTTTTCCAGGCCAAGATACCTTATTATCTACATTCCATTAAAAAAAAAAATAATTTATATTCAGTGAACACTGAGTTCAGGTTTTAAAGATTATGAAGCATCCAAGTTCTTAGCTGTTTGTGAAACTAATAGTTACACCTACATTTTAAAAGGTAATTTGCAGAAGTGCTGTTACAAATTTTTTAAATCTAGCATATTTCTTCTTGTTACATTTTTGTCTGATAATTCCTCAAGTTTCCCTCCTCGCCTCCCAAAAAATATGACTTTTATGAATTTCAGTGGAGAAGCCATAATTTATTTTTAAGACCTTTATGTATAAATACACAGTACCTGGATTTTATCTACATCTTCTTTTCCATGAGTTCAGGTTTTGTCTCCTAGTGTGTTCTTCACTAGGTAGTGTCTTAGGGTGTGCAAAGAAATGGGAAAAGTGTGGACTGAAGTATGGAAGAAGCAGGGCGAGGAGAAGCAATTGCTTTTTCAGAAGAAAGGCTGGGAATGAATCATTGTTCTTGCCCTCAAAACTCTTCAGTATTATTTGAAGAGTGAGTTTCTTTTTGTGAGGAGAATGCTTCCTGTGTCATGGTGATAGGTAGGAACTAAGCAATAGATTGACTTGGTGGGGAGGTTGTCTAGAAACACTTAACAAACTGTTCTTCTGCACTCCAGAGGTTTTAGCTAATCCAGCTGATGACTAACTGTCAACAGTTCTGCTTTCCTAACCCAAGTGCTTCCATCTGGAGAACCTTTGTCCAGCTTTCTAAGCATATTTTGATCTGGTTCATCATAGGAGGCTTTTTTTTTTCTCCTTTTAATCATAAAAACTTCACAATGTGAAGATCAGTTCTTCTGGTATTTGGTCTTTAAGATCCTCTGACAGAGGCCTGTGAATTTATTTTTCTAATGTAATGAATTCTGGGCTCTAACAGTAAATTTTCCATGTTTTTTTTTTCCATAAAAATAATATTCCAAATTATCAATGGTGTTAAATAGTTGGTACTGAATGCATACAGCAGTGATTCAGTCACTTAGAATCAGCTTGTAGTTGCCATTATCTAAAAAGTTTTTCATAACCTCACATTTAGGTATATGCAAATGTGCAGCTTGAGTAGGGAATTAATTTTTATCTGTGTGTTTCCCTTTTTAACTTCTTTCTGTAGAAAAGCTTTTCATAGAAAGCTAACAGTGTGTGATTAAGCCACATGCTAACTTATTTTCAGTAGCTTTAAAACAATCACAATTTGGTCAGCTGGAAGAGGCCATTTGGTGTCGAGGTTGATTTATACTTAAAACTAATTCCTGTCCCTGGAGAGTATCTGATCTTCTAGCTTGTAGTACTTTCCATCTGAGAATGCATGTTTCTTTTTAAATGGTTTCAAGTATTTTATTCTTTATTTTAGGAAAACTTGTGGCTATTGCAGTCATTGATGATAAAAACTCTTCAGTGGAACATACCAGGTACAGAATTGAGTATTGGTGACACTATGGGAGAAATGTGCTGAAATTCAGAAATGCCAGGTTAGATGAACAGTTTAAACTTGTGGATGTTCTCTAATTTACTACATCAGCCTACTGAATTTACTTAATTTATGGCTCTGTTGAAGTACATGTGTGTTCAAATGAGGTGAGAGTTCCTGTATCAGTCTTGTGCCATTTGTTAATGAGATCACAGGAGCAAACAGCGATTGCATAGCTTTTAAAGCTGTTGTGTCACCTTTTAAACATAGACAAGAGTACTTGAGTTCAGATGACTTGGAGATGAACTTAGTAAGTTTTAACATATGACTTCTTCAGTTGCATTAAAAATGAAGTGATGCTTATATGTATTAGTTGTCTGTCTTTTATTACAAAGGGGCATTTTCAATTGGATTGGAGTTTGCTGAAGAGACTGGGAGGAACAAGACCTTCCCTGTCCCTTTCTGATGGCATACACAATGAGAGTACAAAAATATTGTGCAAGTACTATGTGTGCTATTTTCCCAGACCATTTTGAATTATCTTCACAGTCACAGTGCTGCATCTTCAGAAGGCAATAGATGGAGTAAAGCAGCCTATGTTTTTCTCATGTTGAGACTGTGGTAGATAGCCTTTCAACCCTTAGAAACTGAGCAAGGTGAATGAGGTATTTTTTGTTAATGCAATAGGGAATCCTGATTGCTGATGAGGTACTATTTGCTGCTTACTGGGGAAATCTCAGTGTTTGTTGTTTGTATTTTTACAGAGTATATCCTGTATTATCAGTGTCACTTTTTTTGTTTCCTTCCAGACTAAAATCTATTATTCAGGAAGTTGCTAGAGATTATCGGGATCACTTTCACAGGTAGGCATACGTGGTGTGATATCTTAAATGAACTTAACCTTTCTAAGACAGCAGTCATTATTTTTCTACATGAAAAGTTTTATA
Organism: Syrrhaptes paradoxus; assembly: GCA_013400615.1. Classification (NCBI taxonomy): domain Eukaryota; kingdom Metazoa; phylum Chordata; class Aves; order Pterocliformes; family Pteroclidae; genus Syrrhaptes; species Syrrhaptes paradoxus. Next base: position 23,296 of record VZTO01000433.1, on the reverse strand, counting down.
TTGGCTGCTTTTATATTCATATACTGATGTTTAATAAGATGATTCCATTAAGCGAGTATGTTTTGGCATGCTGTCCTGCAGACTGCCAGTTTCTGAATTATATTGCTGAGTGTGTCCTCTCATCTTCAGTTATAGGAAAAATATTTAAGGAAGAACTTTTTCTAAAACCTATTATTCTGTTTTCTTTTTTATCATTCTGCTTTTCACTACTTCTCTTACAGGGATTTCCAGTTTGGCCATATGGATGGAAATGATTATATTAATAGTTTACTAATGGAGTAAGTAAATTCTTATTTGAATATTCTTTCTAGTCTTGTGTTTGTTGCTAAGTGTAATTGACAACAGTCTTATGAAGAATTCCTGCTTTTCATGGGTTAAAACAAAATCACTGTCCTCAGAATTCAGCATATAACATAGTATCAGTTATTAAACTGCAAAATTTCATGTTAGGAGTTTGGCTTACTGGTTGACAAGGCTTATCTTTTGGGTCGTCTTTGTTAAATTAATTACTCTATTAGAACTGTGGATTTTTTTCCCTTTGTTAAATTTGCAGGGCACTGACAAAAGTTATGTCAATTTGTAACAGGAAATGTAAATAATGGTTATACATTATCTGTGTTTTTTATTTCTTGATGCATTTTTAAGACTGCATAGAAATATGCTTCTGCAGAGAAGAAGCATAAAATGCATGGAAGATACTGTCTGCACTTGATGGTATGTTTTGAAATATAGAAGTAGTTTAACAGTACGCTTGACATTTGCCCTTATGATCCTTGTCTAAAATGCGTAACTAGAGACTTAAGTTGCTTGGCATTTGCAGTTGACTACTTTTTCTCCTCTGGCCTTTTGAGTGAAAGAAGGGAGAAACAGGGGTCAGTATGTCAACTCTTTAAAGTTTTCTGAACCCCTTTCTTGGGGATCAAAGCATGATCAAGTATGTGTTCATGCCCCTAAAGTTTTTGGGAACTTCATGGGGACTCAAGAGGCACAAGGTCTGTGTTTCTGTGGAATATTTGTAGATTAACACCTGAATACAATTGATTTAAAAACATCTGTCTCTCAATTGAAGTAATTGATCGATCTGGTGCTTTATAGCTGCCAAAAGTGAGACCTTCCTCACTTCATTATTGCTTCTCCTGTGCAGGCTCTAATGTCGTACTGTCTGCTGAGCTGTTTCAGCCTGTTATCTGGCAGAAGGGGGTTACTTTGCTGATCCAGCTAAACCCTTAAATGTCTTCCTGTGTATTCTGCTGAGTACCAGAACGGATGTGCAAAGAAGTAGGGAAGGGAGATGAGGTCCCTGTGAGGAAGAAAATTAAAGGGCAGGAAACAGACCTGTCACTTGCAGCGATAGTGATCTGGTAGTAGTGGCAAGATCTGCTGGATTGTTTACCTTAATTTGTAAAATGCTCGATTTTAGAATTTGTAGGATATGGGAAGCTGATGTTAAAGTACTCCCAGGCTTTTAATTATTTGCTAAACAGAGTGTATATGTTTCCAGCATGAGTGGAAAGCAGCAAAATATGTTCAGTGATATAAGTAGCTGCTCTTCATGTGGCTACTTAAATAATTTCAGTAAAACCATACTGGAAGTGCTTCAGTTTTCCACTAGATGGCAGCAACTGGAAATAGAAAAAGCACCTTGAATAGTGAGAACCTGTTGCACGATACTTTTTTACTGCACTAGATGCACGCAGGAACAATTCTGTTTCTTCACAGAGGACAAAATATTGTATAATTCATGGGGATAGTAGCAGTAGTAGTCCCTGATAGAAGTAAGCTTATGAGCTTGTCTATAACTGTCTCTTCAGCAGCGGATGAACGTGCTTTTGTTGGATTGAAAATGGTATAATTAAAACTATGCACAAAAGAAGAAAACAGAATATTAATATAATCTGCTGGAAAAGTAGCACAGCGAGCTGTAGTCAATCCAGGAGACTCCTGGACTGCATTGAGGATAACATCTTAAGCCAGGTGATAGATGGCCCTACCAGAGGGGATGTGATACTGGACCTCATGGTCACCAACACAAGTGATAATAAGATTGGAGGTAGCCTGGGCTGCAGTGACTATGCACTGGTGGCATTCACAGTCCTGAGGGATATGAGTCAGGTAAAGAGTAAAGTCAGGATCCTGAATTTTAGGAAAGCAAATTTCCAGTTGTTCAATGAATTAATCAGTAGGACCCTCTGCAAAACTGCCTTCAATGACAAAGCAGCAGAACAGAGCTGGCAGATCTTTAAGAACACTTTCCATAGAGCACAAGAGCTCTCAATCCCCATGTGTAAGAAATCAGGAAAGGAAGCTAAGAGACTGGCATGGCTGAGTCAAGACCTGTTGGTCAAATGAAAGCGCAAGGAAATGCACAGGCAGTGAAAGCAGGGACAGGTATCCTGGCAATAATATAGGGATGCTGCCTAGTTGTGTAGGGATGAGGTCAGAAAGGATAAGGCATGGATGGACCTGAACTTGGCAAGGGATGCAAAGAATAATAAGGGCTTCTACAGGTATGTCAGACAGAAAAGAAAGGTCAAAAAAGTATACTCCCCTGATGAGCAAGACTGGCAAGCTAGTAACAATGGCTGAGGTACCCAGCAACTTTTTTGCCTTAGTCTTCACTGGCAGCCTCTCTTCCCACACTTCTCAAGTGGATGGACTGCAAGGCAAGGACTGGGGGAGCAAAATCCCTCTTGCTGTAAGAGACGATCAGGTTCATGACCACCTGAGGAACCTGAATATATGTAGGTCTATGGGACCTGAGGAGATACATCCCTGAGAGGACTGGCTGATGCAGTTGCCAAGCCCTTCTCCATGATATTTGAAAACTCATGGCAGTCAGGCGAAGTCCCTGGTGACTACAAAGATGGAAGCATTGCACTCGCTTTTAAAAAAAGATCATGGAACAGATCCTCCTAGAAGCTATGTTAAGGCACATGGACGATAGGGAGGTGATTTGAGACAGCCAGCGTGGCTTCACCAAGGGCAAGTCTTGTCTGACCAAGCCGGTGGCCTTCTATGATGGAGTGATTACATAAGTGGACAAGGGAAGAGCTATGGTTGTCATCTGTCTGGACTTCTGTAAGGCTTTTTGACACAGTTCCCTGCAGCATCCTTATCTCTGAATTGGAGAGAGAAGGATTTGGTGGGTGGAATGTTCAGTACATGAGAGATTGGTTGGATGGTTGCCTTCAGAGAGTAGTGGTCAATGGCTCGATGTCCAGATGGACAAGTGGTGTCACTCAGGGGTCCGTATTGAGACCAGTACTGTTTAATATCTTCATCAGTGGCATAGGCAGTGGGATTGAGTGCAGATGACACCAAGCTGAGTGGTGTGGTTGACACACTTGAAGGACAGGATGCCATCCAGAGGGAGCTGGACAAGCTTGAGAAGTGGGCCCATGTGAACCTCATGAGGTTCAACAAGGCCAAGTGCAAGGTCCTGCACCTGGGTTGGGGCAACCCCTGGTATCAATACAGGCTGGGAGTGAAGAAATTAAGAGCAGCCCTGAGGAGAAGGACTTGGGGATACTGGTGGATGAAAAGATGGGCATGACCCAGCAATGTGCTCTGGCAGCCCAGAAAGCCAACCGTATCCTTGGCTGCATCAAAAGAAGCGTGAGCAGCAGGTCAAGGGAGGTGATTCTGCCTCTCTGCTCTTGTGAGGCCCCACCTGCAGTACTGTGTCTGGCTTTAGAGTCTTCAGTAAAGGCAAGACATGAGCCTGTTGGAGCAGATGCAGAGGAGGGCCACAAAAGTGGTCAGAGAGGGAATGGAACCCCTCTCCTATGAGGAAAAACGGAGAGAGCTGGGGTTGTGTAGCCTGGAGAAGGTGTCTCTGGGAAAACCTCACTGCAGCTTTCAGTACTTACAGGGGGCTTATGAGAAAGATGTGGGCAAACTTTTTTAGTAGGACCTATTGTGACAGAACAAGGGATAATTGTTTTAAATGGAAAGGGGGTATAATCAGACTAGATATGAGGAAGGAATTTTTTATAATGAGGGTGGTGAGACACTGGAACAGGTTGCCCAGAGAGGTAGTAGATGCTCCATCCCTGGAAGCATTCAAGGTGAGGTTGGATAGGGCTCTGAGCAACCTGATCTAAGGCACTTTTGAAGGTGCCTTTCAACCCAAACCGTTCTATAATTCTATGATTGTGTATTTTACTGAAAGCAAAGCAACCCAAACCGTTAAACTAAGGTATACAATATCGTTGGACTGTCAACTGTAGGTGTATGTAGTGTATTAATTCCTTAGCTCTTGGAAGAAACATATTAAATATGTTTTTATGAATCTCTGTATAGCATGGAAAATTTGCATATGGAGTTTGTCTTTCAGTTGCTCTACAACCAACTTCAGGAGCCTGAGTTAACAGACTGTTAAATGCAATATAAGCAATTTGGGGGGGGTGTGTGATCTTTTCCGCATCCAAGTAACAAAACTTTTTGTTTTGTCTTTTTTTTTCTTTCTTTCTTTCTGTGATACTAAACAATGCTTATGCATGTGAAGGTGAACTCCACCGTAGTAATTGTTTAAAAATTCTGTAGCTTATCTGCCGTATCTAAAATAGAACGTAGTAAAACTTGGGTTGGCATGGCTTATTCTTTGATTTGACAGGTAGAGTTTGATCAGTTGGACTGTGGCTATATGAGATTGAATTTTTGGATTATCCTTTTGCCTTTGTGCGCTAAAACACTTAATGTGTTGTGCTAATAGTACATTTCAAATACAAGGCTGCTAATTAGCAAGTCATAAGGTAGCTCTGCAGTAACCATGAGTGTGTAAAATACAGTAAGCTTTTAATAGTGTTACTGACACAGATATGAAGGAAAAAAAAATTAAAAACCTGCTCGTACCATTCAGGTGATACTCTTCCCCCTTCCCTCTTGCCTTTAAGGAACTGCTATAAGGAACACACAGGAAGTGAAAGATTAATGGATGCCCCTTTACATGGCGTAGGAATTATTTGAATTGTAATGTTTATACGGTAGTTCTTCAAATATCTAAACTATCTGTTTTGTGTTTCCAGTGACATTACAATCCCTACTGTTGTTGTATTGAATACCTCCAATCAGCAGTATTTTCTCCCAGATAGGCACATTGAGAACACAGAAGACATGGTTCAGTTTATTAACAATATCTTGGATGGTACAGCTGAAGTAAGTCTTCATTGTGATTTGGAATATGTTGGTTGTTATTTATTTCCTTAGATGCTAAAGTAGGGGAAAAAATTGGTTACTCTTATTGTTATTCCATGTGTGGTTTTTTTCCCGTCCTGTCTCTCTTCCTGTCTCGGGTGCTGTCAGCATATATACATGACTCTGAATTCTTGAGGTGTGCTGTTGCTCACTGTTCTGACTGCAGAACCTCTTGCAGAAAACAAGCTTTTTTCATTTATAGCATAATGTTAGCTGACTTCTCTTGATATTCCCTTTTACTGGTGTCACTGGTAAATGGAGAGCTTTTTCTTCATCTCCTGGTTTGCTTTAAATGCATTTGTTTAAAATTTCTCTCCTTTATAATGCATAATTGAACTCTACCGTTTATTTTGGGTGGTAAAATAACAAATCCAATAGCTTGATGAATGATTGGTTCAAATTAAAAAAAATAGTGGTATACTTGTATTGCATGTTACAGGCACAAGCTTACCCCTCTCTGCTCTAAAAGTGAAAATGAGCTGTCTTTTGTTAAAACAACAAAATTAATCCATCTGGAATTGATTCCTTGGACAATTTTTTAATGTTGGTACTACAAACTCAGGTTCACTTATTCCCTCAGCGTACTGGAAGTTGGACAGAAGGCTGTGTTGTAATGGATCAGAGCTTTCATTTGAGCTTACGGAGCAAGAAGACTGCAACGAAGGGGGGCAGTGCTAGCAAATCTTTTGTCTGTCTCCTGGGAGAATCTTGTGCTGGTTTAAGCCCCAATTCACAGTATATGGAACACTTACTGTATTAGCTGAATCCCAGTTTGTGTTACACCAGCAGTTTTAGGTCACGAGGTGGTAATGACAAGTGATGTTGTAGATGGTTTCAGTCATATGGGGTACATTGGTTTATTTAATCTGACGAATTGATGTAGTAACACAATATAGGTGGATTTGCTTGCTGTTCACGACTTTACTAGTCATGCTTCCAGTTGCAAGTTCAGGGGTATTCCTGTAACGTATTTGGTGGTTCTTTGTTTTTCAATTTTCACTTTTTTAATGCTTTGTTAATTGTATTGAATTATGTTATCAACATCTATTTGAGTCTATTTAAAAATATCCTTCTGTTTGAAACAACAAATGAAATTTGTTTCTCTCTGTTTAACTTTGAGGAAATTTGTTTGTGATGCCTTGTGTTTTTTGCCAAAGTGTCACTTTTTTTGCAGTATTTCAGCTAGAGTGGTTAAAAGTCTGTTTAAATTCACAGAATCACAGAATCACAGAATGTTAGGGATTGGAAGGGACCTCGAAAGATCATCCAGTCCAATCCCCCTGCCGGAGCAGGAACACCCAGATCAGATCCCACAGGAACGCATCCAGGCGGGCTTTGAATGTCTCCAGAGAAGGAGACTCCACCACCTCTCTGGGCAGCCTGTTCCAGTGCTCTGTCACCCTCACTGGAAAGAAGTTTTTTCTCATGTTCAAGTGGAACCTCCTGTGTTCCAGCTTGAACCCATTGCCCCTTGTCCTATCATATATATATCCTATCGTCCTATATGTCCTATCATATATATATATATATGTATATATATGTCAGAGTGCTAATACAAGACAGACAATACAGGATGTGACTTCATTTAAGCTAAACAGTGTCTATAAACATAAAATGGCACTATGGCTACGTTCAGTCCTAAGAAATTGAGTAGCTGTTGAGGAATGACAGCATTTAATGTGTACTAGTAAACAAGTAATAGGATGCAGACTTTCTGAACCACAGTGAAATTTCTGAAAATTTTAACATTCCACCCCTCCCTTCCTTGGTACATGTTGGATTATTCACCTTGACTTTCTTGTTATTTTCTGTGAGGCCCTGTATGTAGCCTCCTGTGAGTTTGTTTCATCTTTGTGGACTTCTTTGTAATTTGATGGGTTTTGGTCAGGGTCAAATGCTGAGCAGTTGACTTCCAAAATCTGGGTTTTCTTCCCATACGTTTCTCTGGCAACTCAAGGCAGGTGAAAACTGGTCCTGTTCAACGATTGCCTTCAGAGTTGTGTAGTTATTCTGAAGACAGCTAAATTAGGTGGCAATATAGGTATAGTCTGTCATTTACATCTTCATACCTTCTTGTTTCTTAGTTCTTAGATTTTTCTAACTGCTTCTGTCATAATCCGTAAATAGCTACCCATTAGCTGCAGGAAAGTTCAGAAGATCTCTGCAATTTTATAACTGTTAGATCAGGACAGTTGGTAGTTGCTGTTAGTGTACCTCTACACTAGTGCTAGTCCACTGTTAAAGTTGGCACTGATTGTTTAAAACAATTGTGAGAGGATTTGTCATGAGACTACTGCAATGTTTTTCTGTGCTTGAGAACGTGGAGTGTCTGGGCATCATGAGATGCAAGAATAATTACTTTTCATTTCCTCCTAGAGGGACTTAAGATTGCAAGGTCTGAAGAATGAACTTTTGGAATCATAACTGAAAACTGTCAGCAGTTTTGACATGGTTCCATTTGAAATTTCAGGCACAGGGTGGTGATGGACTTCTGCAACGAATCAAGAGAATAATCTATGATGCCAAGTCCACTGTAGTGGTAAGTTTTATTTTTCATTAAAGTGGGTGGTACCCTTGTCAATCAAGGTGCAAATCTTTTCAGAGGGTTTAGAAGTATTTTATATAAGTTTGTTTCTATTATATGTATTGTGTATATATCATAGATATATACATATTAGGTTTAAGCCAAATGAACTTCTTGATTAAAGTTTTGAATAATAGTTTCTGTTGTGCTAAATATTCAACATAAGTTAGTTTCTTCATTTATCCCTACTTTGCAGTATTAGTCTGACGTGTGTTTTAAGGGATAGAGCAGGGAGAACTGAAAATCTTTTCCTTGACCCTTTTTACATCCTTTCACTGAAATTAATAGCACTTTCACATTCTGAGAAATGTTATGGTTTCAGCCTAATTAGTTAGGGCATAAGAGGATTAAATACTACACTTGGTATAGTTTTAAAGCAAACACAGAATTTTGAGAAGATGTACACAAATCCGTTTCTTCACTTGTCCTACACAAGCAAAAAAACCTGTACTGTGACTTTAAACTGAAACTCCCATGTTTCTGTAGAGTGGCTTCCAAACTTCTGTGAATGTGCAACATTTAGCCATCGGTTTCTGAAACCAAAACTCCTTCCTCCTGTTCCATTAAACCAGTCTTCAGTAGGAAGCTGCCTAATAACAGAATGTTTCTGCAGATCCCTTATTACTCAAATTTTTGAGACTGAGACACAAATAAGAGATGAAACGGGTTGCCTCAAAATGGCAACTGTTTAACACTGTTAGAACAATTGTTCCTCAGGCTTCCTATAATGAATAGGATATACAGGTGGCATGTTAACATTAACCAGCTCAATGCAACATTGTAATATTTGATGTTCCAAGACTTTTTTTTATGAACTTACAGTAAGAATGGTTAAAATGAGGAAGACTCCTTNAAAAAAAAAAAAAAAAAAAAAAAAAAAAAAAAAGCCTCCAAAAAACCAAAACAACCTTTTCTCTGTCATTTTCAATGTTTCTGAATAAATACAGAAAGTAATAAGAGAAGTAATGCGGTAATTTTGTATAGTCACTAAAAGTGTTTTTTACTTCAAATTTGTGTTTCAACAGTCTGTGTTCAAGAGTTCACCACTTCTGGGATGCTTTCTCTTTGGGTTGCCCCTGGGGGTCATCAGCATTATGTGTTACGGAATCTGCACAGCTGATACAGATGGAGGGGTAGATGAACATGAGGCAGCTAAAAAGGAAACTGGTGATCAGGAGCTCACAGACGAAGGCAGTGAGGAAGAACAGGAGGAGGAAAAGAATGGAAAATATACAGAACTTTCAGATGGAGAGCTTAAACAGAAAGACGTAATGGCAAAGAAAAAAGACTAACTTGTTTAGCAAAAGAATTCTCTAAAATTTCCAAGTAGACTTATTTATTGAAGGTAGTCGTTTATTGAACTTCATGAAAGAGGACCTTTTTGTCTGCATTATGGTAGTTTTGACTTGCATGTATTCAAATATTCTCAGAAATTGACGAGAAAAAAATGTGTGTTCTTTTAATTGTCTTTAATAGATTAACAAAGAGCAATTTAAACTGAAGGAATTTGAAGGTACAATTCTACACCGTTTTTTTCAAGAGTTTTGAAATGTTCATTTCCAGAACAGGGAGATAATGTTACTTGACCTTAGTGTATGCTACTAATACAGCCCAAATAAACACTCATTCATGTAAAATTAAGGCTGAAAACTAAGAAATATTAGGAGATCTGTAAAGTCTTTCAGAGCCTGATAGCTAAAGTCAACTTGGAGTTTTCCAAGAAGTTGTGTATTCTACCTGTTGCACGTTATTTTGGGGAAAGAAAAAAAAAACAACACGCAGAGTTTTCTGTTTTCTTAATATAAATGTAAATTGTTGGGAATTAGAAGACTATTTTACCATGTAATACTGTAATTATTGGCAGTCAGGAATGTTTACGTGATATAGGATGTGGGAGATACATGCTAAATTAAATCTTTATTAGTGCTTTAGTAGCTAAAATATTGGAAAACTACATTATAAACCTTTTAGGTATGAGTGCTTACACAAACTTGTAGTGCAAATGATCGTTAAGTTTTCTGAATCCACAGTACAACTTGGTAAAGGAAAACATAAACACTCTCGACTATTTTGCATAACTCCAATGCCAAGCTTTTTGAATTTATAGTGTTTAATTCCTATTGTTCAGAGGTAGTTGGTGTTGATACTTTTGTTTGAGACTGTTACCTACTCTGAAGGAGAGTGTTAATGAAGCATAATATTAATGCTCATGGAGATGGGTCATTATAATGCATTTTTGTTAACTGTTTAACCATAAAAGTTGGTTTTAATACAACTCTGTGACTGTGAAAAGGAGTAATTTGTGTCCAGGGTTAAAATCTCCACAAATAAGCTATAAAGCAGCCTTTGGCATTGATGTCATGGAGACTACCACAAAACAAAACATACATTGCTCTTCCTCTTAGTACTTGTGCTGGTTGGTTTGTTTTTTTCTTGGTGTTTTTTTAAGGCTGTATTACTTTCTAGTACAGATTATATCCTCCTTATAAGGCAGCTTGGTCACATAGGAAATTACTATGCTACAGCACTAAATTAAGGAATTTTAAGCAAAAGAGGAAGCTTAAACAGTGAGTTCCATGTTAGAGTAAACTTGACGTTGATCTAAATCATAACCAGGGAAAATGTATTGCGTCTTTTTTCCTTGTAGGAAAGAAACTTGTTTCTTCTGTTTAAGTAGCTTGGTAACAGCTGGCTTCTTGTTGCAGTGCAGAATACAGTGAGTAGATGCCTGACTTCAAAGAATTTTGGTATCAAACAGTATAAGCAATATCTAAGGAGACGAATCATTTTTTTCAGAAAAATTCCATGTCTGATTTTGAGTCCAGCTTTTTTCCTTCTGGGAGGAGAGGAGAAAAATGAGTTCATAGACTACTGAGTAGCAGGTATCTGATATGTTGGGGTTTTTTTTTCCCATTTTGTTTTCTCCTTTTTCCTTCTGTGAATTGTCTTTTTTTCATTTTTTGTCATTATAGCTAGATGTAAACAATGACCTGAGTTTTCTTGTATTTTGATTTTTTTTGTCAGTATCTTTGAGGTGTAGTTTTTAGCATATATTTGAAGAGTGAGATACTTAAAAATGGGGTTAGAATTTTTTTTAACGTGGTGTAGAGCTCTTGAGTTGTTTTTAAAAAAAAAAAAATCTCTTAATGACGAACCTGTAAATTTCTTTGGACTTTAGTGCTGATAATCAAAATGTAGGACTATTAAGGCAGTAATGTGTTTTCTTGATTTGTCTATTTTCTTAAGATTTCAAATACAGATCGATTACATATTTAATTTTGGCTCAGATTGGAAAACTGCAGAATTTGACTTAATAAAAAGAGTGAAGTGGTCATTGGAACACTGCTGTTCCTTCCATGGTGTGTAATAAAAAAAACAAAAAGTCGTCTGCATTTTGCTGCACTGCTAAGAACTGTTTCAACTATGAGCCTTCATTTTTCTGGTTATTTTTGTTTGTATTTATAATCAGTAGTAGCCAAATAACTTGCTGAGAAATCTTCTGAGATATGGTCCTGAGTATGATAAATACTGTGTAAGAAACAGATAACACTGGAGTCTGTTAGAACTGTAGCATTGAACTGCTCGAGTTGGGAGGAAAGTGCATGTCTCAGTTATTTCTGAACTGTAACAGTAATCAGATGTGTGCTGAACTGTTGTAAATTAAACTTGAAATGTACTGCCGCTTTCACCAAATCCTTCTCCCAGCTATATTCAAAAAGAGACAGGGAGAAGAAAAGCATACAAGTCATATACTGGGTGTCAGAAGTAATATTAAGTTAAGGGTTTTGCTGTGGTCATGCAGGTAATAGAGAACGCTGTCTGAGGGGGGATCTGGCTTTTTTTTTTCCAGTCTCTAAAGGTTTCTTAAAGCAACTTCACTGTAATGACTTTGAATTAATTAAATAATGCTGCTTTTTTAAGTCAAGTGTAAGCCTTTTGTTTTTCTGTAATAAAAACTTTTAAAAGAGCTTGTTTCCTTTGCTTGATTTACTTGGTGTTACACTTAGATATATTCATTGTGTAGGTTTGGTTTTCTGGGACGCTCATAAGCCCAGTTTATGCCCTGGGTAACGCAGTGCAGAAATGCAGCTGGTGGCTTCTAAAAGTGAATTTATCCTTTCTGATACCTTTTCTTCAATAGTTTGAAAATACTCTCTAGATGTGGTTGTCTTTTATTTAGTGAGCATCCTAGCAGTATAAAATGAATGCATTTCTGAAGAAGACATTTTAAAATACCAGTTTGTTCCATTAGTATACTCTCAAATTCTTGCAACAGTTTCAGTAGCAAAGGGAACCTGAGGCAGTCTGTTCTAGTATCCATCTTCTGTAAGAATTTAATTTAGAGCAGCTTTGACACTTGGATATGAACAATCTCTTCTGCTCCATCGCTTGCCTTGGCTGTTTTAACCGGTACCGGCCACACTGTGGTGCTCGTTGCTTAAAGGATGGAGTGATTACACTGGTAGATTTGATGTGTTGAAGATAGTATAGAAGTGCTTGTTTTTCATGAAATGTAGAAATAAAGGGTTTAGCTTGCTCTTTTCTGGCCCAGAGTTAATTTACCTGTTCCTTTTTTTGTCAGCATGTTTGAAGAAGTGCTTGTGCTGGGAGGGTTAGGAGGGTGGAGAGTTGTTCTAATACCAGCCAAAAGCTCAAGTTGGTGAAAAGAGTTCAAAACCAGAATGTGTTTCCCTTAAGCTGTTAAAATCTCATGAAACTAAAGAAGTTTTGGGTTGTATTATACTGTGACAGAGTGGTTCTGGCTCTCGGGAAGCAAAGCAGCTTTCTGCTGTTCTGTTCTCAGCACTGAGGACGTTGCAAACAGGTTGAACCATATGAAGCTGTTGCGTGTTACATTGCTGTAACAGCTGAAGGCAATGCTGACAACATTGTGTTGAATGCTTCGTTAACTTTCAACTCCCAAGGTTTTCATGGTATGCCTAGGCAGTATAAGCGTTCCTGGAACAATTCTCTTTCCCAGATTTCTGAACTTTTAACCATTTTAAAGGATGAATGTTACTATTCTATATATGAATTTACTGACATAAAGCACCGTTTTAGCAGATGATGTGAACTCTCCTGTTGCTAGCAAACTTCCTTCTGCTTACACACCAAGAAGTATAGAAATGTTTGTGGTTGTTTAGCAAGAATGAATAGACTACATAGAGCATTTTGAATGGAGTAATGTGGCTTTTAACAGTAAAACCTGAAAGATCTAGGAGGTCCTTTGAAGAGGAGCAAGTAAAACTAAGGGGGTTACTAATGAGAGGAATAGTATTGCTTTGGAGCTGAGTTTCACCGTAAGTTTTGACTGGAGAAGAGAGAAAACATCACTGAATGGGTGTATGACTTGACAGCTTATTTGCACTGAAAGCGGTGTTGCTTTTCTAGTGTGTGCTTCTGTCACTTCACTTGCCTTGTATCGCTTGTAGTACTCAGCAGCCCTTGTTGCTAGGTTGCCCTAGTCTTCAGCTGGCTTAACGACCCAACCAAACTGGTGAGTGGTTTGAGGCTGTCTGGAGTTAGGGGGTTGGAGGCTTTGGTAAGCACTAAGGCTGACACATGAAGGGGATGAAAATGTATAGACAAGAGAAATGGAAATGGGAGAAAGGAATGCAGGAGGGCCGTGTGTTCTTGTGTCTGTGTCTTATGTGTTGATATGGATGAGCTACATTTAACATACACCCATAGCTGGTAGGAGTTTAAGTCCTTCCAAAAGAAATCTTGTATCTCCATTTACTTTACAGAGAGCCTTTGGCTGGGTGAGTTCGCCTGACATACAGCAAATAGCATTACCACCCATCAACGGTACTTATGGATGTTTGTGGAAACACACTGCAAGTCACCCAGAATAATGTCCTTTAATGCTTATCACTTGCTTGAAACAAAAACCAAAAACCAACTCTCATCTTAGGTTGCTACACTGCTACTTTCAAGGATTTATAACTTGGAGTATATTTGAATTCTTGCAAAGGTGGCAACTTGTAGTCTTAATGGTTTCAGGAATTTGAGATCTAATCAATAATGTAGGATTTGTGCTTTCATCTTAAAGAAGGGGATTTAAAAAAAAAAAAATTGCAACACAGTCACTGCAATTTCATTCTTGTTACCTGAACAGTAAATGTTGACTCCTAATTCAAAGCAGACAATGTACTGCTCGTAGACTGTAAAGACTTCAAGTGACTCAATGTTAAAAGTAAACAAAAAGGCACTGTGACTTCAGTACATAAGTTTTTAATCCTCTCCTGCAGTATTTTTTTTCCTTTTATCATTGACTCATTTTGACTTAGCGCTGACTGTAACTTTTTAGTTATTTTTTTTCTTGGTATGCTTCTCTAAAAGAATTTTGTCTGAATATCCTGACAGTACACTGTGCATTAAAAACTGAAATGCAGACTGGTGTTTTGGATGACCACTGGCTACTTTTGTTTATTTCCTGTTTGCTTTTTTAAAATAGGTCTTTTTTGATCTCACAGTTGCACATCGAGCCAGTTGAGCTCTACTTAACACTTGAGGTATCACACAACTCACTAAAAATGTGCTGTTGTCCTCAGGTCTGTGCTAAAATTTTTTAGATAACATTTTCTAAAAGCAGACCCCACTTAGAAGATATCAAAATATCAGAGTGTTTTTTGTAAAACATTTTTAGAGATTGTCAACAAATATTTAAATCTTCAAGTATCAGAATAAGTTTCCTGTCTCTAAACAGAACTCTGTTACAACCATAGGAATTCCAGAGGAAAGGTGGTCCTGGGGCAGACTGCATCTCAAATAGGGGAAGGCACGTAGACGGTCTGTATAGAAGCTTAAAAGTTTCTAGCAACAGAGTTCCACTTTATGTAAAAGGAGATCTCTTACTTCAAAGGAGAAGAAAGCGAAAGCTTCCTTCTTTTCAGTCACTATAAAAATTAAATTTGGGGGTATTTCCTGGTATGCAGCAGATGGGAGAAATACTTGTGGTACAAGCCCTTGACAATGCATTAGTTGCTTCTGAGCTGGAGAAATAGAATATTTGCTTTCATCAGATTTACAATTTAATAGCTGTGTCCGACTCTCAGTGGAGAAAATAATCATAAGCTATGCTGTTCCTTCATGCAAAATTATGCTTTATGCAAATGAAAAGCATTTGATAATTGAGTTAAACCTTGAGATGGCAATATTGTGGTGCATACCTTCCCCTTTTTTTTCCCATCTTTGAAAAACATAAATTTTTAGAAAACAAATGTAGAAGGAATTCAAATATTTTTCTTTGTGGCTCATTTATTAAACCCCAAGATGCCTCAAACACATCCCAGATACCATGAGTTGCAAGAGGTGTGGTGTTACCTTTTTTAAAATTTATCTGCTCCTACTGTGAAGTAGGAAGTATCGAAAGGCTTTCAAAGTGGGTTGAAGGAGAAGCAGCATTTTATAAAAGGTAAACAGAAGTATTGTTCTGTGTTGAGTGCCTCTGGCAGACGGATCTACAACAATGTAAAAAATACTCTTTGGAAGGGATCTTTAAGTAGCTGGGAGCTTCTTGTATGACATTGTCATGATTTAAAATAGAAGGATTTCTAGCAGAGTGAGAGTAAGTAACACTTGTTTTTTAGAACAGGATTTAAATGCAGATAGGAATCTTGACCTGAACACGGTGTACTTATATTTTTACACTTTGCATCATGTGTTACAATTTAAGTGGTCCGTCTTCGAGAGGAAAGCTGTTAGTGCATTTATGTGAATCTGTGTTGGGTTTTACTTTCTGGAGAGCACCTGGAATTCAACCACAATGCAGAAGCAGAGGGTTCTTTCAGTGGGCCGTAACTCTGTGTCAGCTTCTATTGTCAGAAACCTAAATACTAAGACGTGCTAGAAAGATCTCAAGTTGCTCACTTAGCTTTGCAAAGGCTCAAGCCATCTATGGAAAATTGATCAAACACAGGTGTTGTGTGTTAGCTAGTAGAGAACTGTTCTGTATGGCTTAAACAATCCCAAGAAAGAAGTTGTAATCCTTTTAGTTTTGTAAATAATGGTTATGAGGTGGGAGGAATTTTTCATACTGACATCCTTAATTGTTGTCTCCAAAAGGTGTGAAGTTGGACAAAAACATGCAGCAAAGGTCATAGGGGAATGAAGTTCACAATGAGGGCTAAATACATGATGATTTAAAGATTATTCCTCATGTTAAGGTGCGATGAAGGCTGGGAAAGTTATAAAGGAAGTGCATAACAAAATAATGAAGCTTGTGATATTGCCATTCAAATAATATGCTGCTCTATCATGCCGGTCATCTTAAGAGCGTTGATAAGCCTGAGGTTGCATCAGGATTTGATGCACCATGTTGGTAAGAAAAAGTGACAAGTTTCCGTAGCACTGGCAGTTCTTTTTGTATCTTTCTTTTAGAAGAAAAAAAATGCCCCAGTGCAGACCTTTGGTGTAAACTATCACTGCTGAACTCCAACACCAGTTTCTTTTCCCGCATCGTTTCCCGGAAGCAGGAGCTCTGCTGCAGAGAGCAGTGTCTCCGTTAGCCCCCGTTCCACGCACACGGGTACCCCAGGAGTTTCGGGAGGAGGTGGAAGTTGGCTGCAGGGGCCGTGAGCCTGGGAAGCAGCAGTAGCAGAGGCTTGGGGAAGCTCGGGTTTGACATGCAGGCTGTGCGCTGCTGTGGGCAGTTTCAATGATCGTCTGAAGTCACAGGGGAAAGGACTCTTTCCAAACGCATTAAATGTCATCGTTGTACCGCTGTGATGATGTATCATAAGGCAAGGGAGAGCACATGAGGTGTGAAAGTGAGCAGGCAGAGAAGCCTGTGGACTGTTTCCTCTGCTCAGGCCCGTGCGTGCTCGTTTGAAGCTAGGACAAGGCCCCTCTGTTTGGGGACAGTGAGCTCATGATCATAGATGTGGGTTGGTCTCTGCCTGCCCTTGGTCAGTGAACTTGCCCTATCATGTTTAAATTACAGTGTAGACATGCCACGGAGCACTAAGTTCGGTTTCTGGCCCTCTTCCTTTGACGTGGAGTGCAGTTTAGGCAAGTTACTTGGGCCGTAGTTTCATTATACTGCAACTTTAATGACAGTCCTGGCTTCAGGAGTTTCTGTCTTCGTGCCTTTGTACACTGCCCTTCAAATTATGGCCACACAAGCTGCTGGAAAAGCAGTGCTGGAGAAGTGAACTGATACAGATGAGACAGAGCAGCATTCCAGGGTGTGAGACAGCAGCGAGGCTTTGGAGGCAGCAGCAGAGTGGGAAACTTTTAAAGTCTATTTTGCAATAAGCTGGTTATGCTGACTTAGGTATTTGTTTTGTCCTTTGCTTCATCCAGAAAACAAAGGTGATGTAGCAGAGTCCCTACAGTGAAGAAACTATGGGCTCCTGTCCCATGGTCCCTCTTTCAATAGTGTTGTTTGTAGTGTATCTGTACCTCCCCTCCCTAGGAGTCAGTTAACGCAAAAGAGGAAAAATCTTGAATCTTGACAATGTTAGGCAAAATGTGTCTTGCAGAGAATATAACTGGGTAAGAGTGGGCAGGATTCACTTCTCAGAGTGTAACTGCGGACAGTCGCTGTCACAGTGATAGGGTGACTTGCTCGGTTATATGTTTGTAGATAAGTTTTGCTTTAAAGTTCTGCATGTATGTTTAAAACCACAGAACGTTTGAAGTCCAAGTCCAGACTCAGCAATTCTTTTCACGTGTGCATGACTAGCTGTGCAAACAACTAAGAGAAACATTATAGAGCTACATCATAGAAAGGGACAGGATTTTCAGACTTGCATTTTAGGAAGGAAATTTGTATTGAATGTATAGAGAGAGATAACTCCATGACTTTTAGACTAATCTGTCTGGCAGGTAGCATTTGCAATTTTGGGGTGGAATTCCCTGTATCAGAATCAGAGCGTTGTGAGATGGGTAGATTTAAGAACTGTTGCAAGAGAAGGTCAAATGAAAATCTCAAATGTCTGCAATGCTTTATTTTGGAAGCACTTTTCCCAAGTTAGATAAGAACGTTGTGGTTGTAACCTTGGAGAAACAGAGGACACAGTACTGAATTCTGTATATATGATGTTCCTAGTGACTTGGCAGAAAAGCAGAAGGCGCCTTTAACCAGCAGTGGTCGTAGATATATGCTGATGACTTAGCAACAGCCTTGACCACTCCTTTTGTTTGAAAAATCTGCTGTCTTCAACCAGTTGCTCATTTGCCTATTAGATCTCCTATATTTTTTTTTCAGTTTTATTTCCCCTCTCTTCCAGTTTCCTCAAATTTTCATTTTCTCTCTTTCTTTTGTATTGTACCATCTCTTTTACCATCTTAGTTTCTCCTGCCCCTTTCCAAGCTCTTTTGATTCTCCTTTCTTTCCCTCCCTATATATTTGCAGTAAGAAATATACAGAAAATATCAGATAATGATGAAACAATCTGTAGTTAAAAATCTTTGTTCAGGCTACTGCATGACCTCTTAGGCTGTTTTATAATGCTGTTTCCTTAGTGACTCAACACGCTCAGTATCCTGATATCTTGCGTAGGTTTGTTCATTAATTTTGACTGGCTGAGTTGAAATTAATAGGATATTTTATTATCAAAATAAGGAGAAATCTTGTCACAGGTAACTTACAGATTTGAGATTTAACGGATTTATATGCAGTACCTAAAACGTCTTTGAACCTTCTTCTTGGGAGTTGTCACATTTCATTCCTGTATTTAGAAAACAGGAGAATTTTAGATTTTCCTCTTTCAAATTTTAATACAGTTAATGAAGAAATTAAGGCTTCCTTTCAATGAAGGCCATACAGATAAGCATTTATTGATTAATTTTGTCTTGACCTCAGATGGTAAACATGGACTTGCAAATTACTTCTTTCCCTCTAGCCAATTATTAATTTCTGTGGTTGAAATACCATAGATAACCTATTTGCTACGCCTGTTGTTCATATAGGTAATCTTTGGATCAGCAACTGGTGTCTAGTTAGTTAGAATATGAAATAATGCAGAGCATATATTTTTTCAGATTGGAAAAACTTTTTTTTTTTCAGAGGGCTTTTCTTTCCTTCCTGTCTCCTGTTTTTATAGTTTGGTGTGAAATCTAGAGAAAGCAGATAATCATGTGCTCTAGAAATGAGCCATTTTAATGCAGTGGCCCAATGTCTATGGAAAACGCAATGGTGACTGTTGAAGTGTGGCTGGTATGTTTGTTCTCTTGACAGAACTATTTTAACTGAGCATAACTAATGCTCTTTGTTTTTCCAGAATGCCATAGCAATGCTCTGATTCTCATCCAGCCAAGGTGTATTCATGGAGACATCTTTCTTCTTCCCCTTCTTTGTTAATGTAAATATCAACACAGAACAAACTACTGGGACCTGTGCATCTGATAAGCTACGTGGGTAGTTCTCATAATGAAAAGATCTCATTTTGCTTGTTTTAGACAAGCTTCTGTCATTTTTGCAGTAGTTCCAAATTAGTCCAAATAGTTTTTGCTTTGGCAGAACTGTGAGATCTCTACGGATCCTTCAAAGCTTTCTACCACTGTAGTTTCTTACCTTTTTGCAAGGTAATTTTTTTGTGAATTACTTGTTTGTCAATAGCATTATATTAGCAAACTTCTAGTTGTGCAAGTTCAAAGTTTCTGCGCCACCTATGGAATTGGAACAGGAAAAACGATGATTTGGTGAACTCTCTGTCTCTTACGGTGCAACCCCCAAACGGTACAAATTAAACGTTAATTTGCCTGTGAATATTAAAGCTTAGACATTAAGACTGCTAATTAGTGTAATTTCTGGTATCTGTGTCTGCTGCAGTGAACTGGAATACTTGATTTTTATATGGTGCTGTTCAGGCTATGCCACAGCTCAGGTCTCCCAGAAAACAGCTGTACTGGTCTGGTCCCGCAGCTCCAGAGATAAGGTCTGGGAAACGGTGATTCATGGACAAATTTGAACCATCGCCTCTTGAGGTGAAAGACTACGATAATACTTAACAAATGTCAGTCTGTAGATTGTTCAAAGCAAAATAATCTCTCCCTGTCAACTGTCTGAAACACAGCTGTAATAACCAGATTCTTAAGGTAATTCACTTCTGCCTGAGTGCTTTTGCTTTTCATTGACTTAACAGGTTATTCAGCACCTTTATGCTGTTCTAGAGTAACCTGCTGTTTAATGGTAAATAAGCTCAATTTGTAATTTTACAGACTCCATGTATCTACACTGTCACTGTGAAACATCTTTAAATGTGGACAATATAAGTATAGAAACAGCTGAACTGTTTCTAGAACTGAGAATCTCAATGACAGTAAAAAACTTCCAAATAAATTTATCATGAATAAAATAAAATCAAATTTCATACCTAGATCACATAGGTGTTACTGGATCATGCAGGTAACAATGGTAATATGCTTGTTTAAATTAATATTTCTGTCTTTTCAGTTTCATGTATTTACACAAAGGCAATATTAGAGGATTGTTTAATTATCCATTCTTTAAATATCCTGAGATTCAGAAAAAAACCACACTGATGAATGAAAAAGGAAAAAGATTATAATTGTCAATCATTTGTATAATTCAATTTTTTAACAACATATGACTCAATTACTGGAGAGGTTGACAGAGAAAATGTAGATGGTCTTCCTTGAAAAACAGATTTTAGAATACCATGGGTGGTCTGTTCCACAGAATATTAAAAGAACATCTCTCTAGTTAACACTGTGCATTTTTCAACAAAAATTAAGACAGTTCTGGACAGCTGCTCATGAACACAGACCATGGAATTTAATTGGGATTTCAAGTCTTAATCTTCTGGCAGTGCCTCTCTGTTCATATGGTGATATTAGGAAACGCCACCCAGTAGTGCCTCTGAATCTACCTCCGTGTTAATGTGGGATCTTAATTATTAAGAGCCTAATCCTGTCGTCCTAGTGCAAGGCCACGGGAAGTCTCTGAAATATAATTAGATACTTAGAGATAATTAAATGGAAAAAAGCATAGTGTTTTTTAAAAGAATTTTCAAAAAATATAATGTTTTCAAGTCTTCCTTTAATGTTTTCTCTTGCAAATGTTCTAACCTGTCCCCCTCGTGATCCCAACCGCTCAGAAAGTGCTTTGTGAGTCATCAGTTACAGCTGGGTAATAAAACCCAGAGGTGGATTTCAGTGCTTTATATTTGAAAATAATTGGTCAACACAGCTTAAAATTCTAACATATATGTTTGAGAGAAATATGATTGTCAATAAAAAAGTCCCCTACTAATCAGAAGAGAGACTACAAGGAATCATGGGTTTTGTTTAGCTCTGAAATAGTTTGGTACATTCTGTGTTTAACAGTTAGAGATTTAAGTTAAAAATGGAATATTGGGTGTAGAGCTAAGTTATCTGCTACAGTCTGTTGTGTTTTTATGAAGTTTTCTAACTTGCTGTGATTTTTGAGCTGTGATTTTGATTTTCATGAGCTGTTTTTTTGGGTAATCTAAAATAAAACCTTACTGTAGACAGCTAATGAATGCATCCATCTAAAACGGTGAATTTGTTTGAAAATTACTCTACTGTGCTGTTCCACGTGGGCTTTCTGGGCTTTCTGGGCTTTCAGAATGTTGAGGGTGATGCCATTTCCAAAGAAAAAAAACAAACCTGAAATAAACCC